>CAUYRT010045679.1:0-164337 GCA_963574885.1 Lepilemur ruficaudatus
AATTTACATATCATGTCTTTACTCCATTTTAAGTGTACAATTAAATGGTTATTAATAAATTTACCAAGTTGTACAGCTATTCACATACATCAGTTTCAGATGATTTCTTATCCCCAACTGACACCCCTAATAGACTCAGCACCATTTATTAAGGATTCTTTTCCCCAGTGTATATTTTTCTGCTTTGTCAATGATTAGAAAGCTATATGAGAACGGTTTTATATAAAATCATCTTCATATATATATTACCTGACTCTCTTAAAAGTGTCAGCATTCTGAAGAGTTCAAGAAGAGTTACTATTTTGTATTTTATCTGGCTTTTCCCCCCTCATTGTTAATCAGAGAGAAACACTTTTGTAACTTTTTATATCCTAAGCAGAAGCAAAACTCCAGTGGCATGTATTTTGAAATTTTAATTCTAATCCAAATTTTAAGAATTTTTGAGAAAAGTGGAAGACCTCATTGAAGAAGAAATGGCAGAGTTGGAGAATCATTGATCAAAGAAATTGTAGCTGCAAAAATTCTCATATGTTTATATAACTATTCTCCCTTCTTAATATTTTCAATAAAAAGGCACACCAAAAATATATGTTATTAGGCTCCTCTATGTTTTAAAAGTTGTTATTTTATTGTTTTTATACATTTCCAGTGAAAAATTTGTACATGACATAGAGGCAGATGATTGTAAACCAACAGCCCAATCCTGTTTCAATAGAACATTCAATGACAAATAACTTATGAGTGTATATTTGGGAGGTGTTCAGGCTTTTATAGAATATCATGTTCATTTCCCTATTAAATACAGAGGATCCATATCTGAATGGCTCCTGCAGGTCCTTGCTTTTTTTAAAATTTTATTTCAGCATATTACGGGGGTGCAAACATTTTTGTCACGTAAATTGCTTTTGTGCGGTTTGAATCAAAGTTACAAGTGTGCCCATTTGAGTGTATATTTTGCATGTGGCAATGTTGTAGGCCACAGGGATAAACAAGCTTCCTACTTTTATAGAATATATATTCTTACCGTGGGAGTCAGAGAGCAAAGAAACATACAAATAGACGTTTCAAATAATTTCTAGCAGAGATAAGCACTATTAAAAAAAATAAATAAATAAAATCCAACCAAGCAACATAATGAAGAAAGATGAAGTAAGGAAGTTCTCATGGATGTTATAGCAGTAGAATATCTTATTAAAAATAATTTTTAATTAAAAATCTGCATGATCTGAAGAAATCATCTTTGTAAAACTCTGTAGTAGAGAGAAAGGCAACTGAGAAAGCACAGAATGAAAGTCAGGGTGGCTAGATTGTAATGAGGGAGGTAAGAAGGAATAGGAGATAAAGTCAGATAGGCAGGGCCAGACCCTTTCAGGTGTGGAGAGTAGATGTAAAGGGTTTGGAAAGTTTAAGAAAGTCAGTAACTACAGAAAATATATAAGGTCGGATAAATTAAGGAATTCACAGAGTCCATAGAATACTGGAATCCATGGTACTTTTGCTCTGGGTGATAAGATTACAGACTCTGGTTCCCATTCATAATATTCTGCATTTTACAAATCCTCTACAATAAAATGTTATTAATAATTAGAAAATGTTATAAATAGTAATAAAGAAATACAATTATTTATAGCTATAAGTACTAAACATTACTTTGTAAACATTGTCTAAGACTATTTAGAAAGTTAAATTCCACAATTTTCTTTGAAAATGAATTTAATTCTGTTAATCTCAAAGATATTTAGGACATTTACTCAACACATTAACAGTAAGCTTTATATAGCCCTGCAGAATCTTCTTATGGTGATATTAATTTGTATGAAATTATTTATATTCAGCTAATCAAAGAAGATAAAAAAACATACAATAGAGAAAAACATTACTATTTAAATTATTTTAGTGGAAAATGAAATTAATCAAACCCAATACACAAATAAAAGGAGAAAAAAAGAGCAAACACACAAATTAAAAACATAGAACTTTTGATCATTTCTTGTAGTCTTTTTAACAAAGTCCTGTCATTATGCTGAAACTCACTTGCAGATTTTAAGCATCTACCACTTAATTTCTGTCATTAAGATACGACCTTCATAAGTACTGTATGTTGTGAATCTACTACTAATACTTTGCCTGGGACATAATGCAATGATTTTGTTACTATCTTTGATCCATTTTAGAAACAATTATTGTTCAAATGAACTATTTGAGTGGATTAGATTTTTGTAATAAAATTTTACCAAGTGTCAACCTCGTGTGAATGAAAAGAAAGGGTTATATAGGGAGAAAAACTTGTGCTCAGCAATGTTACAGCTGAAAGCATTCAAATCAGTTAGGTATCTGGATCTCATCACTGTTTTTAAGATGCAATTTCTTTGTAGTAAGATAGTGGTGACAATGTAACCAATGTAGTCAAAGAACGAACAATGTCTAGGCTGATGCATAACTGTCCATGTGAACAGTTGTCTTAATTTTTGCAATTTTAATTTGATGGTGGTTGTCAGGGGATCACGATGTTAAATAAAACAAGCACAATTTACACCCTCTTCAAGAGTTTAATGAAAACCAGTGCAAATCTTGCCAGAATCTTCTTAGAAAAACCCAAAGATGTTTCACTTCAACAGCCTGTTTTGAGATCTATACCAGATGGAACCCACCTTCCTATTTTCTTTCCCAGAATATAGAAAGTGACAGTGGGAATGCCATTTGCTTTCCTTGGAGGGAAACAATGAGTGGTAATATTTACTTATAATTTCATACTGCAATAACACTTGGAAAAAATTATGTAACTAATTATAAAATATTTCTATAACATTTGTTTATAAAACTATAAAAAATAACCTACTATGTTAATGTATGTATTTGTCTGATAGTTTACCACTGATTATTAATACACTCTAATTATTTGGGAGGTTTTGTTCTTATTTTGATTTGATGTTGATTTTCATGTTTTTTTCAATAGTTTCCAAAAATATATATTAGTAACAACAACAATAGAAATGACAATAAAATCACTTTGAGGGATTAAATTTATGTCACACTACCAACTTTTTATTTTGTTCCATGAAAACTCTACAAAATACAATAACTATTTATCAACAACACCGTTAGCATGAAAGCAAGACTTCTAACCTCAAAGTAAAATATTCATTTAACTTAATGGATTTAACATCGTTTCTTACAGCATCATCTTTAATTTTTTCAGCATAGACAAATATTTGGCAATTCCTACTTTCAGTTATTTGAGATCAGGGACAATGTTATTCACCTCTGTGAGCCAAATACATGCACAATGTTTAGCAAAGGTAGATTTTCAAAAATATGTTGAATCAATGAAAGAATGAGAGTGATCAGCATAATTTAAAACTTTAAATTACTCTTTAATTCGAAGAGAAAACTGGGTGATTTTTAGAGGAATTTACAAAACTTACTAAGGTACCAGCCTTTGTTTCTTCATTTAAGAGAAATATGAACCTCTAAATCTCTTCCAAAATCTCCAAGCTTCTGGGTCTGTGACTTGTCAATGATTTTAATCCTTATCATTTTCAAGGTTTGTTCAATTATTTGAAATGATCAGTTCTTTTGTGAAAATTGTAAATTTTATATAGTATACCATATATTTTAACAAATAACTTACTGATAAATAATAATATCCATAGCATTAATTTAATCTGATTTCCATGAAATGAACATGAGTTATAACTTCAAGAATATTAATCCTTCTAATAAGGGTTATGATATTTACATAATATTGCCTAAAAATTTATCTTGATGCCCTAATACAGTTTTTCTAGAGGATAGTTCCTGAGAAAACAAGAGAAAAAAAGACAATGTTGATTAATTTAATTACCAAGTAAAAAGAGACTCCACATACAAGGTATTTGGGAAAACTAATTCACCATTATCGGTTCAGATGTGTGGCTGTATATATGAGATACCTGGAATGTTAACCAAACCATAAGAAATAGTTTTCTGGAACAAAAGAAACTACTGTACATTCTACCTATAAAAAGATATAAAATCTTACTTCACTGAAAATTTGCCTCATTTCCCTTTGATAGTTTGTGCCTGCCCAATCCATAGGTCCCCAGTTAAGAACTATTCTATCATCTATACATCAGAGGAAAAAGTGCCTGTGTGCTATGTTGATAGTCACTCTAAACAAATATTTGTACAGTTGAGATCAGAGATAGAAAATGTCAGTCCCAAATCCACCCATGATGGCACATATTCCAGACAGATGACAAAGTCTGGCTCAGGTTATAAAGGCTTGTGAAATACTTGAATCATATTTTGCAACCCTTGAAAGAATTCGAGTTGGAGATTAGCAGAAACCAGGCTCAGTTCTGTCCGTAATCCCCTTTATCTGTCTTCTAGCCAACAAAATGAAAACCTTAAAGCCAAACTGACAAATAGAGTGTGAAGGGCCTTCTACAAAGTTGAAGAAAAAAAAAAAAAAGAAAGAAAGAAGGAAACTGAAACTGCTATATGTAGAAAATTGTTTTTTTATATTACTATTATTTTTGTTGTCAATTATAGAAATAATGAAATAAACTTCTAAATAACAATATTCTGCTGGATTCTTTATTAGCTGTAACATTCAGAAGTTAACTCGCCTAATGTTACACTGGACATATAACATGAAAACATGAGCCAAGAATGTAAACGGTGTAAAGACAAATGCCTTTGTGATCCAGAAATTTATTAAAGTCCTGACAATTGGAATCATTAAGATGTAAAAGTATTTAAGACAGTCCTTCAGCTGGAGGTAAAATTGAAAATTCAGTGGAAAAAAGGGAGAGATGATGACAGTTAGTTAGACATGAAGTGTAAGATCATTCCATGCACAGGAGACAGGCTGAAACTCTGTGAAGTTGTACGTGAGAGGAGCGGTACTAGAGACAGATCAAGTTATGTCTAATTGAGCAAGGATATTTCAAGAAAGGTGAAGAGTATAGTGAACATACAATTCGTAACATTCCAGTTAGTTGTTTAAGGGAAAAAAAAAGAGAGAGAGAGAGAGAAACATCCAGTCAAAAGGCAGGCTGAGCTGATGTTGGAAATTCCTTCTCCCATCTAAACATATGGTCGTGGTGATCAAAACATAGCAACATATAAAAAGCGAAGAAATGAACAATAAGTGAACAAATTGAGAAAAAAAATGGGGGAGAAATCGACAGTCCCTGAATGTAAGAGGAAAATAATTGAACATTAACGTGGCACACAGGAATTCAAGAGAGAACTGGAAAAAATAAGCCTTATTTTTGAGGGCTGTGCTTCAAATATCTGTTGCCCTCTTCTCAAAAACAAAATAGATGCAGAAAGACAATAGAATAATATCTTCAAAGTACTGAGGATGCGTAGCTAACCAAATAAAAATTCTATATCTGGTTAAAAGCCCATTCAAGGAAAAGAAGTAAATAAAGATATTTTTGTTCATAGAGAGAAATTACCACACACAAATTCTGACTGAAAAAATGACTAAGCGGTGTTTTCAGCCACCAAAGCTCTCTGGAAGCACGAAAAGATATTCTGATGCCTGAAACAACAACCTCGGAATTTTTTACTTAACTGAGCTGAGTGGTGCTTAAATATTCTCGTACATTTTAGCCACATTAGGGACAAATGATATTCTTGACTAAGAAAGCAAACAGACAAAAAGGTAGGATGAACTGAAAAATAATGAGCAAAGGAATTAGCAATTTGGTCTGAATTTAAATCCCAGTTGAGTTTGAAAAATAATAATAACAAATAGGAGATAAGTACAACAAAGTAGGACTAAAGTACTAGATAAAATACCAGAAGATTGGAACTCAGATTTTAAATTTTCTAAGTCTCATGTACTCTCCAGAAAAAAGATGAGATAATGATTAGTTTTAGACTTTATAAAGAATGCATGTTGAAATTTTCAGAAACTGCTAAAAATGGTGATTGCATATATGATTCATAAAAGGATCATAAAAAGAAAGAGAACAACTTTTCTTATTCTATAAAAAGGGAATGAAAGATGAGATTAAACAAGGAAAACGCAAGAAAGGATAAAAATGTAAAAATAAAAAAGTAGGTCAATATATATCAAAAATCAATACATTTGATTACAGAGACATAAAAATATTATAGACTTAAGAATTCCAATTACATGCTGCTTATAGGAGATACATGTAAAATATTTATAAGATGCAATGCTATGCTCAATTAAAAGAATTTATTATACTTGTGATAAATATTTTTAATAATTATATATGTGGCATGACATGTATGCAAATTTCAAAGTCTCAAAGCAATTGAAGATTCAAAGTAATCATACATTGTTTATAGATGCATTGAAATACAGTGAAAATATTAAAGCATGGGTTGAAAATATTCATACCAAATTCATGATACAAGTTTCACAAGAAAGTGGAAAATGGAAGTGAAACAGGAGTGGAGAGGAGAAAAAAGATGACTAGTTTACCTATAATGTTGTATTTCATAGCATGTGTATGATGTGTGCACAAACACAATGTTCAAATAATAAGGGTACTTAAAAATGAGTTTGGGAAAGTGGTTTTGGTGATGAGATTATTGTAAATGTGAACTCATTATGTTGCTTTTTATTCCAAAATGGAGAATGAAATTCTTGTTTCCGCGACTGAATTCTGTGCCATAAATTTGAGATGACCATACTTAAATGACTTGACAAACTCCTTTTCATCATGTTACCCAATTTCTGTAGTCTTTTTCATTGCCTCTTTCACAGCATGATTCACTGTACAAAGTAGTATTAATAAGATTTCAAACAATAAGGGCATTTTTGCAGAAATTATAATTGTCTCGTGAGCACCTATATTATGCAATGAGTTCACCTTACTATTTCTATCCATTCTTCAGTTAGAATCTCAAATGACAATGGGCTTCTATAGTTTAGTTAATGAGCCAATTATTTTTAAAGAACATGCTAGTTATATACAGCTTTTCTTTTGCTTAATTATGTTTAAAAATAACAAGAATTCATATTACATCTTTACTGGATGTTCATCACACACAATTAGTTTGAAAATTCTTATCAATATGCTTTAAAAATATTTGTTTGAATCAGTAGAATAAACTTTTTTAAACTCACGTCAAAATAGAGTATATTGTATAAATTTCTACTAAAAGTGGCATTTGTAATTTTAGTCTTCCTAAAAACAATGACACATTTCCAAAACACAAAGCAAATGTATTGAATTACATCTAATATTAAGACACTCAATATTTGTGTGAGCACAATTTCTCATCAAAAGTTTGTTGCTGCCAGGATAGAAGAAAAATAAGAGTAGAATTTTATTTAAAGCAAATTTAAAGATTAGAAACTTTATTTAGAAAAATAAAGATTTCTTTATTGAAAGAAATCCAAATTTCATAGTGAAAGAAAACAGGTTAGTCATTTTAGAGAGAAAGGCAAATAAAGTACAAAAATTATTAAAACATGTCTTGCTCAGGTGTAAGTAATATATAGTAAGTTTCAGCATCCACTATTTTTAACCTACTTTAATTAGACATTATTGCAAGTATTTAAATAACTCATCTGTTGTTCACTGGAAAGCATCTAACATGTAGAATGATAGAATTTTAAAAGAATATATTAAAATGATGCTACAAAAGTCTTAATGACAATGTAAGGTTAGTTCTTGTTATTGAAAGTTTGCAAATCAGCCCTGAGAATATATTAATATATTATCTACAAATTTTAAATGAATGCTAATTTCATAGACTTATATATGTGCATCTTATCACATTGATAATTTAATTCTTTTTCTTCTGTAATCCAAGTAAAATTTCATGATATCTAGGATTGGTTGGAAAAATGTTAATGAACATATTTTTATGTATTTTACCAAGCCCTTTGGAAAATGAGAATAATTTCCATTATTTGCTATTTTCCTGTAGAATCTCTTGGCTTCCTAAAAATGATTATGTTAAGATATTGGCGAAATACTCTTAGGAAGCAATGGAGGCCGTGAGAATGAACTTCATAATCTCCTAATGATCAAAAACAAAGACAAAAAGAAAGCAAAACAAAAGAGGAATAAGATTCTTTACTATATATTTCAAAATGCACACAGAGATACTCATAATACAGAATTTTAAATTTCAACTAGTTAGCCCCTTCAATTATTCACCCCTTGCATTCTAGATTTGCTGTATTTAGAGTTGAGAGGGGCTCTTTAACTTTCCTTCTGTTGACCACTTACAACTCCAGATTTTCTCACTTCATGTTATAATAGTATTTGCTTTATTAAAAAAATGTTTATTAGAAGCTATTATGTATGCTAAACACAGGGGCTCAAAGATGAAGGAATATTTATTTGTCTTTAAGGAGTATACAGGCAGTATACAGTATACTTTAAGGAGTATACAGGGAACAGGCAGAATTGTAAACAGGTGACTGCATAAATAAACAGACAAAATACAGTCGTGTTTAATCTGAGGAAGAAGTCCCCATAAGCAAGCAAGAGTAAAATACTTTCATTCTCCAAGAAATAGACTTGTGATTAAGAATGCACAAACATCATTCATCTTATTATTACCTATTACAATCACAAAGACTTCTTCATGGCACAGCAGCTAGGAAAGGAAGATTTCATGAAGCTATCACATTCAGATAATATGAAAGTGGGACAGCAGGAACAATGCAGGGAAGGAAATAAACACAACAGCAGACTAAAGGTTTGCTTTAACGATTCTTACTATGATTAATCTATTTTGTTATGTAGTATGCACGAATGTTAGCATTTTCCATTCACAATTTGAAATTAGACACTGAATATTAAAATTGCAAAAGTATTCATAATTGGATTCATTCAAAAATGGACAAAAATGGATCAGCACCATAGACCTATTTGTTGGAAACAAAATAGGTAGAACCATCAAAGTCATTAATTATTCTTTGTCAACAAAGGTGGACAGAAGTTTTATTACGTAGAGGTCAATAGTGGGCCAAGGGCCATTTGTTATTTTCATCAATGACTTGGATGATAGAAAAGTCTGTGAACTTAATAATTTACAATTCTCTTTAGTTGGAAAGACTGATTAACACTTCGAATGTCAAGATTCAACATGACCATAATATGACCTCGACAAATTAGAGAAGTGATTTAAAACAATGCAATTCAATAGGACTACATGTCAGATATAGACTTTAAGGGAATTGAGAAGGAAATAGAAATTATAATAATATAAGTGATACCATACTAGTGAGAATGTGTATGAGTGTTTATGTATATAAGATATAATAAGTGATATTGAGTATGGCTTGAGTCAAGAATATAGCAATATCTTTTAACTTTTTTCTCTCTTGCCTTGGCATAGTGCTTACCCATTTATAAATGGTTTTCATACATATTATCACAATATACTCAAGTTACATCCAATATCTGTGCTGATAAAATTAATTGTAATTCTAAGGTGTATAAATAAGAAGTACATAACTATAAATGTGAATGTTTATGAAATCTTTGGAATGCTATGACTATGTAAGTATGTCACACATTAAAATATGACTCATCCATTCATCTTCCCAGAACCACATTTATTCATTTGTTTATTAATTAATCATTAGATATTTATAAAGCATCTACTATGTCCCAGGCACTGCACTACATGCTGATAATACAATGTTCAGAAATGCAAGCATTGTCCATATTTTCCTAGAACCTACAGTCTAATAATTAATTACAAATTCTAGTAAATACAGACAGGGTATTATTATGAGAACATGAGACAGCAAGACTTGTCATCATCTGTCAGATGAGGAAATGCATCCATGGTGAAATGTCTTATTGCCTGATGTATGGAGTAGGTAGGCTAAGGGAATAAGGCAGGAAAGGATTGAGTATTTCCTGCAAGGGGACAGCAAGTATTAGGGATTTGACTTTCAAAAAGGAATATTTTTGTTGATATTATATGCGCAATGAATACAATTAAATATTGTTTCTTAACAGATTGCACAAAAATAGAGAAGCAGATATCTGCCAAAATTAGAGGATATACACAGGACTAAGAAATATACTCTGTGAAGTAAGAGACTTTAACATTGTATTGAGACTGGAAGGGAAATGTCCGCCATCAGGGAGGGGCTGGAGCAATGCCACTGATGGACAACAAGGTCTCTGTGAACTGGATATCCTGCTATAGATACTGAGATGACGTTGATTGAGAAACAATGACTTCAACTAGGAGTTCCAAACTAAAAATCAAAAAGGCAATTCCTGTGACTTAATTTAAATTTGAGCTGCTTCTTAGATAAGCAGTTTATACTTTCGGGTAAATGAAAGCTGGAATTGATATTAATGACTCACTTTAGTGCTAAATTTGGTTTAATATTTTCATTGTACGAATCCTTGACCTCAAAAATTCTCTAAAGGGAGAGGGAAAGGACTATCTTGTTTAGTTCTTTTACTTTAAATTTTAAATTTAAATCGAACTGTGCTATCTCCACCAATGCCTAAGTAGAAGCATGCACAGTGAGTAAAGTGGTAATAGAGGAGACAGGTTAATTTCAATTGCCACATCTGATGAACCGCAAAGAAATTCAGGTAAAGCATGTCTTTGAATAGTTCTTAGTCAATTATTTATACTTACGCGAAAAAATGTAGAAGCCCAGAAAATTTTAAATGGTGAATAATCTGCAACAGTCACATTTTTCCTTGAGGTTTTCCTGGATTGTACAAACCAGATGCTAAACACATTTGGGTTTTGAAATACGTTTTGGGAGTTTACTAGAGGCACTCTAAGAAATGCCTTCCTTTTAAAATAATCTCCAAAATATTTTCAGAATAACTGCAGTTCCTCTATAAATAATTTTTGCTTTAATTTATTATTACAATTGCTTCCAATTAATACTTAAATATTTCAGGAAGGTATAATAAGCATGTGACACTACTTCCTCTATGTCATATAAAAGTTTTGTGAATAACTTTCCTATGGAATTTACTAAGTTTTGCTATAATTTTTTGTTTGTCTTCCATTCCAAATTACTTGCTCCTTAAAAACTTACAGATCTACTGTTGCCCACATGAGCAGCGCTGGACGCTACACTGTTTTAGAAAATATTATAAGCAGAACTTCACCATATGTTCTAATATTATTGAATTATCTTACAGATTGGCTAATACACACTTTAATCTCTAAGGTGTTTATAAAACATACCTGAGCGCTGATTATTTAAATCTTAAAGGTGTATGAATTTTGCTTCCCTTCTTTTAGAGATGCCTGTTTTCCTTCTCTTAGAGATATCCTTAGATACCTGTTGTTCAATTTCTGAAAACACATGATGATGAATGTATTTCATTCATTTTGCTATTTGTTAAGGCAAGGCAGGGAGTATCTTAGCAGTTATTTCCTTACGGGGTAGATGTAGGGTGGATAATTCCAGGTTGAGCGCTTCCTTCTAGCACTTTAAAGATATCGTTTTATATTCTTTGGCCTGCGCTGTCTCTGACAAGTTTATCATAATTCATACCTTTGTTTTATGTACATAGTGTGTCATTTTCCTAATATTTTCCTTTTATCACTGTTTTAAATAAGTTGATTATGATCTAGTGATGGTTGTGGTGATGGTATGTGAATGTTTCTTGAGTTTCACTGATGCTTATTTATCGGCTTAATAGTTCTCATGAATTGACATTTTACTCACTCTATCTTGAAATAACTTTTTGGTCTTTTCATATCTTTTATCTGAGACTCTAATTACATGCATGATTTACCTCTTGATATTGTCCCATAATTTAATTAAATTAATCTCTATTTATTATTTTTAGACTTTTTTCTCTGTATTTCAAAGACTTTGTGTGAAAAAGAGATGTAAAATATCTCATTAATAATTTTTAGGAATCAGAATAATTATGTTGAGTTTCATTGTAGGGAAGGTTATGCATGCTTACATAAGTACATGTTGAATAGCAAGGAAAATCATATTTCTAATACATCTTGGTGTTGCTCATTCTGAAAACTAGAATATTATTAATAACTGGAGTTGTCAGTTGGGAAGTCTCATGTTTGATAAAAATTTTTAACCACAGGACTTGATGGAAAATATAAAAATGTCAATTGAGAATGATTTAATGAATATAATAAAAACAGCATTATGTTCTATATTATAATAATATCTTTATTGTCAGCAACAAGCTATAAATAATATACAATGACATTTGACAATAATTACTACTATTTCCTGTGTAGGAAGTACACATACATCTTTGCTGTATGTATCTTCTCTTTTTTAGTCATCTCAATTTTCTCCTCTTCTCTACACAGATGCTTTTATATATTCATTACAGTTTGCTCTATAAGAAAAGAGCGATGTTTTTGCATTGCATTAAAAAATATTCAAAGTTATTAGTTGACACGGTTCTCATAAACTACTCTCCAGGCAGTTATTTTCTTCAGTAACTTCAAAATCCCTACTAATATCTTCTTGATGGGACTCAGAAAACAATAGCCCAAAATGAAGCAGTTTCAGAAGCAAAAGTTTTTCTCTAACCTTCTCCTACCTCCTATTTCTCAGTCTCATTTTCTCCAGAGGCTAGCCATAGAAACTATAATCCCTTTATCTAAGACAGGTCCTGGAAACCAGAACTCCTCTCCCCAAAACCAGCCATAAAACCTAAAAATATTACTATAACTTTGTCTCCACCATTCTATGTAAAAACTGGCCATAAAGAAATTCTCTGACCTACCTTGTCTGACTGTAGTTCATAAGACCTTCCATTACAAAAAAGGTCCTGCCCCATACCCAGAAGGAAGGAATGCATACTCAGAGAGGCCAAGAGAATCTAAACAGACAAGTCTTGCTGGGTTTCCTCACTTGATGTGTTAACATAAGATCGTACACTTTTTGCCCAGTTATATTTCTACACAGTTGTCCATACTTTGCTAAATCTAAGCATAAAAATGAACATTTTCCACTGTATAGTTAGTTGGGTGTTCATTCTGAAGTCTTCTGTGATCAAAACTATAATCAAATAAATTTATGTGCCTTTTCTGCTATTAATCTGCCTTTTATGAGTTGATTTTTCAGCAAACCTTCAGAGGCCCAAGGGGAACTTGACCCTTAGACCCCCTTCACAACCTTATTAACCCAGAATTTGTTTTATAACTCTATTCTATCTCTTATTGAAATCTTACTACCCACTGTTTATCAAAGTTCGTTCCAGATTCTTTTTTTTTTAATTTTAAAATATTAAGAGGGTACAATGTCTTAGGTTACATGGATCATTTTTGCAATGCTTGATTCCCAGCTATCAGTGTGCCCATAACCCACATAGTGTTCACTGTAGCCACTAAGTAGGTTTTCCCCCCTCCCTTTCTCTCCGCTCCCCTGGTTGATTTCCACTGAGTTTTACTTCACTCAGTACACATGTGTGCTCCTCACTTAGTTCCAACTTAATAGCGAGTACATGTGCTATTTGTTTTTCCATCCTTGTGATACTTCCCTTAGGAGAATAGTCTCCAGTTCCACCCAGATTGTTGCAAAAGGTATTAATTCATCTTTTTTCATTGCTGAGTAGTATTCCATGATGTACATATACCACATTTTATGAATGCACTCATGAATTGATGGGCACTGCTTTTGGCATAGAGGTGATACTGGCTTTGTAGAAAGAGCTGGGGATTGTTCCCTCCTTCCCAATATTATGGAATAATTTCTGTATTATGGGTGCTGGTTCTTCTTTGTAAGTCTGATAGAATTCAGCTGTGAATCCACTAGTCCAGGGCTTCTTTTTGGGTGGGAGGTTTTTTATTACTGTTTTGATCTCACTGATTATTATTGGTCTGTTCAGGAGTTCTATTTCTTCCTAGTTTAGTCTTGGGAGATTGTGTGTTTCCAGAAACTTGTCTATTTTCTCTACATTTTCTAGTTAATGCACATAGAAATTTACGTCGTATTCACAGGTGATGTTTTGTATTTCTGCAGTATCAGTGGTACTCATTTCTAATTGAGCTTATTTGGGTTCTTTTTCTTCTGTTCTTGGTTAATCTAGCAAGAGGTCTGCCAATTTGGTTTACCTTTTCAAAGACCCAACGTTTTGTTTCATTAATCCTTTGAATTGTTTTTTTGTTCTCCAATTCATTCATTTCTGACCTTTCTTACTTCTTTTCTTCTGCTGGCCATGGGTTTGGTTTGTTCTTCCTTTTCTAGTTCCTTGAGGTGTGATCATCCCTGAGGTATTTTGGTAAAAAAAGTTTTGATGGCCCTTAGATTTTTTTCAGAGAATGAAACTTTTAGGTTGTTTTCAAGCTATAAATGAATTCTCAAGTTAAATAAAAATATGAATATCCTTCCTCTTATGTAAGAGTTTTAACAATCCATTTTTGTAATATTTATGGAATCTATAACTGCATATGGTTATTCTTCCCCCAAGTGCTGCCTGATAGATTCTTTACACATATTACTATTAATAATTGCTATACATGACATCTTATTTTAATGTAATTTCAATATTTTGTGAAATTTTACAATTTTTATTTATACATAGCAATTTTACATATTTATGGGGTTCTTGTGATATCATGAAATATGCATACAATGTGTAATGGTCAAATTAGGGTAACAGATATAATTTTTTTATCTATAAAGTTATATTTATTATTGTCATGTATTTGGTAAACACCAGTACTATCATTGGTACCAGACAATTGAGCCCTAATATTTCTGATGTTGCAATAGATGGAACCAACAGCATTGGTACTAATGCTGTGTTGCCAAAAAGTCTCTCTCTCTCTCTTTACATCTCTCTCCCTCTCTCTACCCCCGCGCACTAACGTCCTCTATTACTTTTCTAGTAACTCACCCCAGTCCTGAAAATCTCTCCTGCCCTTTGTTGCAGAGGAGTTCTGTTCAGATTTGCTTATTGCAGCAGTCTGGAACGCAGTCTTACTCACCTGTTTAACTACAGTGTAATTTTTTTGGCAGTACATGCATACATACGTATGCGTGCACATGTAAATATACACATACATGCCCCCATACATGCATATATATATATATATATACACACATACAAGGGCCCCTGTAGTTCAACTTTTCTTTGTATCATTTGGTTTTTTATAATTGTTGCACATTTTCCCTGGAGAATATTAAGAGTGTTGCAGAGGAATTATTTAGCAACAAGAAATGAACACTTTTTTACCAAAGGTTTAAAGAAAGTTGTTGTAGATCTGAGCAAGTACAAGAAATCTAAGATAGCCAATCCATAACCTATTGATTAAATTTGGCCATGCAGAAAGTAGATTCTTCCTTTAGTACCCCAGTCTCAGAAGCAATACAGAAAAACATCCTACTTATATTTAAAATACTCACTGATTTATTTCTTCATCCTTCAAACATTTTTACAATGATCCACAGGGAAATATATTTTACACAGTAATACAGAACACACATACAAACACACAAACACATCCATTTATAGATAGACACATGTATATATAACTGAAAAAATATTTCACAATAGGGAGATTATTTTTACTTTGAGCAATGCACACTAATATTTTTCCATTCGATGCTCACTGATACCAACATACAAAGCCCACCTTTTCTGTGTATAGAGCACTCTCTTCTTGTCTTTTCAATGCCTACCACTGCCAACCAAATTGATTTCACAGCTCACTAAATAGTGGTCTACCTGTAAATTGAAAGTCACTGACATAGTGGAATTTAGAACTCAGTTTTAGAATGGCCATAAAATGTTGGTAACAAAAAAATAAAATAAAACATATATTTTATGTGTAGACCAAACATTAAAAGGTTGTATTTCCCAAAGGAATGGTTTCGTAGCGATTTCCTGGGGCTTTTGCCAATGGAGGCAGTTCTTTAAAAATCCTCTAGATCCAGTGAAGAGCATTCCCTTAAATTAAATGATAAGAGCAGTGTGGATTCCAATTTGCTAAAATACTTAAAGTTGATGCTTGCGAGCAAAAGGTTCATTTACAAAATGGCAGCTAATGCACTCAGAGGGAAAGTATGTTGGCTTAAAAACAAAAACCACATATGCCTGAGGAATTATTGTTTTCGCTAAGTTCTCTCTTCATGTGTTAATTGTAGGGTGGGAAGTGACTCATATATCTTTTATTCTTTCTCTACTTGTTCTTGCCAGAATTCCCTTAGGATAGTTAAAGAAATGGGAGAGATGTTTGTAGGGGCAGATATGAAAAGTGAAAACAGAAGAGGCATAGAATAATGTAATCTCAAATGCAAGGAAAAAATTGGTTAAAAGAATTTATAAACTTTGTGTCATAAGGTCCTGATAAACAGCATTATTAATGAGATTGATAAGTAATACCTTGATAACATTTTTTTCCTTTTCAACTGTGATAACAAAAAAAAGAAAAATTCACATTGAGATACAAATGGACAGTTTGATATAACTATTTCAAACATTTGGATTTCAGAAAAAAAATTATATTAATGTTGATAATTTCATATTTTTATATATTATATATGTGGAAAATAACATTGCAAGAAAAAAATCATTCCATGATCATTGAAAGTTTCCAGAAAGAATTTTATCATTACTGTTACAAAAGAAAATCTCAAAAGGAAGCCACCTTCTTCCTATCCAGCATATTGATAAATTCTTTAGGAAATTGCTAATAGATTTTGCAATGATTTCATGAAACAATGAGCCCCTTTAACCGAATAGTTTTTCTCTTTGGTGAATTAGAATGGAAAGAGAGGTAAATGTTCTCATATTCTTTGCAGTACTCTATGGTTATGAATAATGTTTGCAAAAAAAAAAAAGGTAAATTGAACAAACTTTGAGGAACTGGCTTCTGAAGTAGATTGATTTTCTGCTTACGGCATGGAGGAATGTAGCAGAAAACAGGGTTTGCTGTATCAGAGAGACCTGAACTCAAATTACACTCCTACCCATGACTAGCTGCTTGAACTTAGAGGAACTTGTTGTTTTTGAGTTCTGTTTAATCGAATGCAAAATGGAGATCAATAATATCTTCCTCAGTGGCTTCAGGTGAGGATTACATGCAAGTATCTGTAATATATTATATTCTTGATACATGTAGTTCCCTTCTCTGTGAAGGAACTAATCTGCTGTTACTTAACTATCTTACCCACCTTGCACACCTCTAGGATAATGAAGGACATCAGGAGGGTAATAAAACAGCAGCTAAGTTTGACCAGACTCACTTATATCTGTTATTACTTAAATTGAACACAGGGATTTAGAGGGGTAACAAAAAATATACTTGGAAAGGTCTAAAGCAATGTTATGACTGAACTCATTACAAGTTTAGTAGACAGTTATGTTCACTGTGTGAGGGGAGGAGAGAGAGAGATTGAGAGAGAGAGAAAAGAGAGAGGGACAGGCATTGATTCTGTCCCCCTCCTATAACTGCCTGAGGCAGTTGTCTATATTTTGATCCTATTTCTTACAACAAAGCTGTCCCTTAGCCAGAGCTCATTCATGGGGTCAGGGTGTGTCCTGAGCAATGGATTCACATGCAACCAATTTTCAGGTGGATAAGCCTAGCCAAAGAAGATGATATGGGCAATTTTACTTTCTTGGGACTTTGGAACTGGGCCACCGAGTACTGAGAGACCATTTATTAAATGTAGACAACAAAGGACCTGCACAACTGGTTGAGCAGCAGTCCCAGACAAAAGAGGAGCGCTAAAGCCCAGAGTTTAGTGGCAGAGGGAAGGCAGTGGAAAAATCAAAACTTGAACATGAGTTTGCTACAATATATACATTTACACATAGACACACACACACTCTTTTGTCCTAGGTAAATAAATTAATAGTTCGTGTGGGTGGAGCACTATTTTTCTCAATGTGTGATTCACAAAGGAAAACATTCTGAATTATGCAGACACACAGTAAAATGTGGTGAGGGTTTTAGAAAAGCCCCTATTTTATGTGGAAATTAAATATAGACACCGAGAAAGCCCTCTCTGTGTACACAAGGACGGCCTGCGTGGTGAGCATATGGAACTCATTCCATCTTCTGTAAACTGCACACGACTTTCTCTCTGCCACGTCTCTCCTGCAGCCAGTCAGCAACAGAGACGTGTGGATGTCACCCTGCCTTTTAACATCTCTCCTGGTGTTACACCAAAAACTGTCAAAGGCCAGCAACATGTCAATGGGCATGATGCAACTTGAAGAGCTCCAGGAAGTCTAGAAGGAACCGTTTACTAGGAAAGGGCTGCGTCTGCAGCGACTGCTGATTGAACCCACTTGAAGCCCTCCAGCCGTTCCATCACCAAGAGCTTCTGAGGCTGCGAGCGTCACTCAACTTCATTTCTCACTTGTAGCCTGGAGAGAATGTTTCCCATTATAGTCGCTTCTTGAGAATGCCAGTAAAGATATTTTAGGTTTTTATTTGAAATATTTTTGGCACCTTATGTATAAAAAGTAAGGGTATTAAGGTTTATAAAGCTGGATGATCTGGGTAAATAATCCCGTAGAATCCTTGGTGAAATCATAAATAAATATTCCTGAAAAAAATAAATTATCCATTATAAACAAAATTAAGATAAATGTTTGAAAGAATATTGTTGCCAGCAGAGTTAACTACCTCATGAACATTATGGGTTTTTTAATTTTTTTTATTTTTAAAGAAGGGAACATAAATACCTTGGAAGGAGTAATGATACTAGATACAACTCTGGTTCCTCAAATTAACATGAAACCAGTAATTACTAAAATGTGGTAGGCTCTCCACTGAGCCCAACCCCACTTCCCACCCACAAACCGGCTTCCTTTTTGATTGATGCAGTAGAAGGGCCAAGAATTGCATAGATCAAATCCCTCTGGGGCAGTGTTAAGGTACATCATTTCAAAAGAATAGCATGTGCTTATGCAACCTAAATCCATTTTTATAATAACATTCGGACCACAAAATTATTTTAGTCCACAGACATGTCAATTCAGCATTCTTTACCAAATTCACACAAGCAGTAAAAAGAGAAAGAGAGAAAGAAGAGTACCTAACTCTAAGTTTTATCAGAGACTTAGCTAAATATTCATAGCAGTGAGGTAAAACACAGAAATAGGAACACATTGTTGAGAGTGAAAACTCCACAGTCACAATAAGCTAAATTCGGTTTCTCACTTTATTTTGGATGTGTGACTTTACTCAACTTAATCAACGTCTCTGTGTTTCCCTTTCCTTATATGTCTCATGGAATTCACAATCAGACCATTGTGAGAATTGTATGAGACATGCGACTGTCTCACGTGCTTAGAACTGTGCTGGGCTGTGGAGTAGACACATGTAGCTTTTGATCACTCTAAATAGGGCTCGTGTGACCAGAGATACGCAGCGTTAAATACACAACAGATTTCAAAGGCATAATACAAAAAAAGGTTGTAAAATATCTCGCTAATATTTTATAGTAATTGCATTTTGAAATAATTATTATATTTTGTATATATTGAATGTAAACACATTGTTAAAATTAATTTTACCTGCTTTTCCTTTTTAACATGGATACTACAAAATTTTAAAATGACATGGCAGTGTCTCATTATAGTTCCATTGTACAGTGCTAGCATGGGACATAGTAAGTGCTTGATAAATAGTAAATAAATTAAAAAGTAAGTTATTAGGAATTTTGACTCACGTGTTTCAAAAATTAAGCTCCGTGGAACAGGAAAGGTAAGGGTCATTTGTACTTTTTTTCCTCAAATATTTGACATAAACAGACAAAATAAATAAATAAATATTAGTTTAAAAGCTGTCTTCAGCTTGTACAAGGTCACTTAAGAGAAAAGCCACATTCTATTTGGGGACAGAACTTTTCCTACCTTTTAGACAAAAATCAAAAGCAGAAACATCAATATAGCCTGCACAATTTTGAAAAGTAAATGTTTTCTAAGTAGAATCTAGTTGAACAGGTTTAGACAGAAAATAATTAGTTTGTTTATCAGATCAGTTTAACAAGTACAGTGCTTCTTCCCCAAGAGGGCAGCAGGAAAAAAAAAAATCAGCCAGGGTATGGGTCAATTATTATTATTATTTTTTTAAGATTAACGATTGATATTCAATTTTTAGTTTCTACTTAATATGTGTTTCTAAAATTCCACTCCAAATCATCATTATGAGTCTATTTTACAGAAGACACTTTCACTACTCTTATTGTATGAGATGAAGCAATGTGGGGGTCTCACAGGGGAGGATGTTTACAAAGATCCCTGGAGATACAGGAAGCAAGAGAATATCACAGGTAACAAATTGATCAGAAGCAGGAAATCAGAGTGAGAAATGACAAGGAGAAATATAACATCTTAGAAAATCTGTGATGCTAAAAGGTCCCTGTCATACTAGGAATGAAACCTCAATCTCTCTAATGAAATTAAAAACTAATTAAACTCAGACTAATGGAGGACATGGTTCTCTGATTCCAGAGAACCTAAATTATATTTATTGATGACTTCGGAGTAGGGATTACAGGAATAATATTAGCTAGCATTTGTATCTTTAATACTCTAGTTCACAAAGGTCTCTCAAAAAGAGTATCGTGTTGGATCCTTAGAATAGATATAGGAAGGAATTATCATTTTTCCCATTTTAAAGCTAATGAAACTAAAAGAGGCTAAATGACAGAGCCAGGATCACTCAGCTATTACATGGCAAAAATGACATACTGATCTTTAGAAACTAAATCCCATATGCTTTCACCTCAATATATGTGTGATTTTCTTTTATTTGTCCTCATAATTGCAACCCACTGTTTTTCATGTTGTGTTTTTATTCCTCAGTTTGAATCCATAGTAGTTATCTTACTAGACGGTGGTGGTAATGATGACGAAATTGTTGATAATATCAATTTCATGAACATCGTCATCATCATCACAATGAATATCATCAGAGAAGCCTATTTTAAGTAACCAGCAATTTTGAGGTTCTAATATCCCTGTTAAAATAGTTGCTGGTATTTCCAATAACAGATAGAAATACTAAATGCTGGTAGACAGTGAGGAACTAATGCAGATTCAGATATCATCATTACATTGTTGAATTTAAAGACATTCCTTCAAAGACCAATTTTTGTATACATTCTACAAAAATCAAAAGCAGTTACAATATCCATGTGTTAGGAAGACTGTACTGCCATGTGCCTAACAGTAAGAAAAGAAACACGAATCTGCAAAAGGCACAGCCTTTGCTCTCAAGACAATCCCAGTCTAGTTGGAGGAAGGGTAGTAAAAATAATTGGAAGTCAGTTGGGCAAACACATGAAAATACAAAAAGTTACTAGGAAAGTATAGAGGATCATGGTCATCACTCTGCCAGTGAAGATGAACAAATATTATTCTGGTTGTTAACACCTACCAATATTTATCTGAGGAATGATGTCTTTTTTCACCAGAGATTACGTACCACAGCTGATACATTTATGTTAATAGGCAATTATTGGCTAAGTGTTGAAGTGCTGGCTTTTTTCATTCTCCTTCTTTTATTTTTATTTTTTGTCTCTGAAACAAGCAATCAAACAACTAATCAGACACCAATCTTGTCATTGCTATGTTCGCATTTGACATTTTGGATGACAATAAAATAACCAATTTTATTTTGTTTTTTGTGGTCTGGATTTATTATTTCAGTTTCGAATTATGTAAGTTTAAAAAAAAAAAACTCAAAGCTACTGGTAAAAATAAGGAGTTCCCAATCTGGCAACATCAATATACTGGAAGAATTGTTGGGGACATCACAGAACACAGGGAAGTGAGCAGATGATTTGGAATCAATCAGAGCTGATTAAATTGTGGACTGCCGCTAAGCATGTGAACCTTGTCAAATTACTAAACTTTCAGAGGCTCAGTTTCCTTTTCAATAAAAGAGAAGAAAATAATTTTTCAACACGCTGCATTATGACCTAAATGAGACCATGTTTATAAACATGACGTGTCACACACATATCATAAAATCCGTAACATAGAAAGATATAATGCTAGAATTATTCTTATTTATCACATAACAGATCATATGAGCTTATTTTCTTCCTGAGGGTGTTAAGAATATCAAAACAACACTAACTTTAATAAAACTAATTAAAAGTATTAGCCAAAAAACAAAAGTATTAGCCAGGCATGGTAGCTTATGCCTGTAGTCCTAGCTACTCAGGAGGCTGAGGCAGGAGGATCGCTTGAGCCCAGGAGTTTGAGGTTGCTGTGAGCTGAGCTGACGTCACAGCACTCTAGCCAAGGTGACAGAGCAAGACTTTGCCTCAAATAGATATAGATATAGATATAGATATATGTTTTATTCTAATACTTGTAATAAGCACTCTAGGAGAGTATTTCTTTTTTCCTTCTTGACTCCATCATTTTTCTTTATTTGACAGTGTGATATGAGTCTACTTCATCAGGATTTTTACTCGATCAAGTAAAAATCGTGTGTGCCTCTTCTCCATGTAGGGATAAAAACAGCCCTTCTGCAATATGTATAATTTGTAAGAAAGCAATAAATGCTTCCAAAAAACACAATCTGGACCATCACCGCAAAATAAAAGCATTGTAGCTAACTATGCACAGAACCCACTAAACTAAAAGCAGCCCTTGCAAAACAAACCATTCTTTTCTTAAGCAATCAGTGCAAATTGCAAAGGCAACAAACATTTTAGCCCCAGATGAAGAAGCCACAGACAGTCCGCAAAAGCCTCACATGAAATTTACCACATACTGCAGAACTAGAAGAAACCATTTGGTGGTGGTAAAAGGCGACTGCACCAGGATATTCTAAGAGAGTCTTAGAACTCTCAACTGCATGAAGTCTAGCCAGCAGAGTCATCATTTTACCGGCACAATAATGCATTCCCCTTAGGGTGGGTGTTGGAGCATCTTTATTTAATTATGAAATGTAATCATTAGAAGTTGTACATTTTAATAAAGTAAGAGAAAGCATATTATAAAATAAATATAAAATATATACCAAGAAATTGACCACAATTAGGTATTTAAGATATATTTGAAAATAAGTGCTCCAGAATCTGATGTGACAAAGAACCCAGGGGATCCTAAGTAATGACATTCTCTCTCCTTTTCTCAGTAATACTGGGAACTTAGGGGAACAAATCCAGATTCATGGGGAATCATGTAAGAATTTCAGGCATTCATCCAAAACACTGGAAGAAATGTGAATAAAGAAGCTATGACAAATTGATATTTGAATGTAAAGCAATTCTATTCTCTTTTAAAGACAACAAAATATTACAAAATAGAAATCCACAAGAATGCTGAAATTAGTACAATTTAGTAAATGTACCATATTTATGTAGTGTTAACATTTTGAAAAATAACATGATCTTGTTAAATTCTGAATCCTACCCTCAGTTTTTCAATCCTTATTGTGTATGGAATTTTATTTTAATCTGAAACACATGGCCTGGTTTTCTTTGGTACTCATATGTTTTCTTCACAGAGTTCAGAATTTCTCTTACATTTATCCGGTCTCTTTCGAATTCTCCCCATGGCTTTCCCAAGAATATTAGGCATATCAAACTAAGTATCTGTCTTTCCTTTACATAGGGAAAAAAAGGAGAAAAAGACAAACTAAGAGACTTATGTAAAGGTTACCTGAAATTTATTGATAATCAAGTGGGGCGTTCAGAGAAAGAAGGAGGAAAAAATACTACTGATGAGCACATTGACCATGAGATGGATTAAATGTGCCCAAAACACAATTTACCATATTCAGTTCTTGTATTGGAAGCAGAAATTAAACAAGCAAGTACTATATTTTAAGCTAACAGTACACACACACACACACATGCACACTGACACACACACACACATATCTTTCTTATGTCACACTAATCTTGAAGATGTCAAGATGATTAGTATTATCATGCATTATTTTCCCCTAATGTATCCAGTTCCAAGTAATTTTTAATTTTTACTCAGCTGTAATTTTTATAAACTCCCATTGCCTTTAGGGCTGGCAAACTTGTAGTCAAGTGGAAGCATTTCTTGCAAGCTTGTGTATTATGTGAGGGATAGAGATGAGTAAGTAAAGATAGGGAAGGGATTCCCAACTCAAAACAGAGTCCAAAAGAATTCCAGGCTAGCTTCTTGCATGTCCATGTCTCAGTTACCTAATATAATGCCTCTTTCTTACAACTGACTCCTTCACAGGTGCAGAACTTACATCCAGGAAACAAAAGGTATTTATTGTCATGAGAGCACACACATCTTAATACTTAATACTTTGAACTATAGAGAAGGCAATTTCCATGCAATTGGAAACTGTCTTATTTCAGTTTCAACTGTCTTATTTTATGAGCTTTAAAGGGACGAAAAAAGAAAAGGAAATGTTGGATGAGCCAAAGTTTCATAGCCCTCTTGTAAGACATTTGTACTATTTGGATAAACAGTAAAATGACCAAAAAAAAAAAAGACCTGGCATTTTATTACACCATAAGAACATATGACCAGCCTCATCCCAATTCCTCTAAAAGTTTCCATCATGGACAAAGTAACAAGGTGTGACAAGGAACAATAAGCATGCTTTTTACTACAGCAACACCGGCATAAATCTGTATATAACGCTAGCACTGCTATCAGTGCTGAAATAGTGGAAGAAGGAGGAGGAAGAGGTAGGGGAAGGGGAAGAGAGGGGAGAAAGGAGGATTAGGGGTAGGAAAAGAGAAGAAAAGCAGCAGCAGCAATTATGGAAGGAAAGATATTCCAAATTGCACAAGCCAGGAAGACTGCAAAGGTTATACCAGGAGTGAAGGACTATAATTCTGAGCTTCCTTGACAAATTGGAGAACAAAGTACTAAAATCACAAAAACGCCCTTTCCAGACAGATCACATTCTTACCTGCAGAAGACAGTCCACTTGGACTTACACACAATTAAGTCAAATTGACTTACAAAACACTTGGATGGGATATTTTGAATTAAATGAGAAACCCTGAACATTTGAAATATCATTAGAAAATACTCATGGTTGTGCCTGAGAGTATTATGACAACTGTTGTTTTCTTTTCCTAATGTTTATTTGTTACTGACTTTACTTTTAATAGACTTCCATTGGAATATCATGTGTTTGTAAATCACTATGCTGATCCTATCCATCTAAATGTTCCTTGTAGAGACTTCAAATCTATTTTCAATCTCTACAGTGAGCACCACACCATTCAAATACAGATGCATAAAGGTAAAAAAAAATTGATTAATGTTGTGTGAGCAATCTTGCTTTGGAACTTATCCTGTTTTATTTGTCCGTTTTGATAACTCTGTCACTCTGCCTCTCTCTGTCTCTTCTTCTCTCTTTCTCAAAAGAGGGATGGATAAGTCAAGCATGTAAGTTTTAGAGACAAATTTCAGGAGTAAGTCAACTGTTAAACTCAGAAATATCAGTTTGGAAGGTATCGGCAAGCCCTTTATTTTTAAAGGTTGATCCTTCCTAAAAGGAAACCTAAACCATTTAAAAAGACAACAAGAATATCTGCAATATATATCAAAAATAAACTTTAAATATTCATGTAATATAAAGCAATAAGAAAGAATCAAAATATATAATAAGTTGGACAAAAGAGATAGGTATATAAGAGAAAATGTAAAAAAAGAATAATAAATATGGAAAAATAGGTTCAGTTTTGCTAGGGATCAAACAGTATCAGAAACTAAAACTTAAATATTACTTTTCTTGATTTAGATTGGTGAAATTATGATAGTGATCTTACACATTCTGCTATTAGAGATATACATGAATATCATGTTTTGGAAGGGAAGTTAGCATGACCATTTGACACAAGATTTTAGTTTAGGAACTCACTATGCAGGAATGCTTTCATGATGGAGAAAGATTTCCAAAGGTTTGTTGCTGCTGAAACATTTTTTTGGTAATAGAAGCACACTGGTTGCAATCTAAATGCCCATTGGCAGAAGATCCATTAGATAAATTGTGGCACATCCATATCATTCAGGATTAGGAAAAAAATTGAGATTCATACATATTTTCTTATAAGTCTAGGCATCAAAATAATGTATTAAGTGAAAATAACATGCAAAATATTTTGTAGGGAACAACCTAATTTTTATTACAATACCAAATGCAATACATTAAAAAATACACATTCACAGTTGAAGAATTATATGTTCATAAAAATATTTTAAATAATACAACCAAGTTCTTAGCAGTGTTATTTCTAGTGAGAGAGATTTCCTAATCATATCTATATAATATATTAATGCATCATTAGCTATTGCTTTTTTGATTCAATGGGCTGTATAAAGAGACATTTGATTAAAAATCTTACATACACAGTGTTCTGTATTTTGATGTTGTATAGAATCCAGTCAGAAAAAGAGGATAAAGGAGAACCTATCATTCAAGGTCTTCTTCTTAACTAGTTTTTTACTCCATAATAAGGACAGAAATAAAGCAAACAACCCAAGGAAAAATTCAAAACAAAACAAAAACAAAATCATTGAAAGAAAAAATTGCTTTAGAACTTTTAATTACCTGTGGCAAGATGTGGACTCATAAGAAAAGATGATAAAATTGATGACGGCAAGAACATGAAATGATGTTGCATCAAAATAAATGACATAGAAGAATAGACAAATGCAAGGTTAGAAAAATGTAAAATTAGGACATAAACTTTATATGCCATATATTTCTACTAAAAATTGCAAACATGGATATCATGAATTCTTTCTAATTGCCGTGTCCTGTTGAAGAAATGGAGAAATAACAATGAACAAAAAATATGCATCAAAATGCGGATCAAAATTAAATCAAGTAAAAAGAAAAGAAAGAATGCTGGAAAAATTGGAAATAGCATGATTGTGCTAAAGCATGATTGTGAAAGGAAAAGAAAAGTCTGGAAATTTTTGAACCCAGTTAAAATTTCTCTCTGGTTGCATATGATATTTGTAAATGTTTTCTCTCTCTCTCTCTCTCTCTCTCTCTCTCTCTCTCTCTCTCTCTCTCACATACACACACACACACACATACACACACACAGAAATACATTAGAAATGGCTTCATCAAGAAATAAAAATGAGGTTCAGTAAGCTTTAAAAAATTATATCTCTGATTATCTGCCATGGCTTTGCTTTCCTTGAAATACTCCCTCAAGGGTATATAGATAGGTCCTTCTGGATCACAGACACTTCAAAAGCACAAGGAAAAGGGGAAGGAGGAGTAGGAAGAGAGATACATGTTGCTTACTCTGTTATAGGACTGGTTAGATGTGACCCTGTTGTCCAACAGCGTATATATCAACCCTGTCAATTTTCA
The DNA here is from genome assembly GCA_963574885.1 of Lepilemur ruficaudatus. NCBI lineage: Eukaryota > Metazoa > Chordata > Mammalia > Primates > Lepilemuridae > Lepilemur > Lepilemur ruficaudatus. Next base: position 27,232 of record CAUYRT010045679.1, read on the forward strand.
AATTAAATTATCCAACCCAACTATAAAATTACATATTTCTCAAAACATAATTTTACCATTTGCATAACTTAGAATTTCAGCTTGGGAAAATTAAAAAGAACAGGGTGGTCATTCAGAAAAACCTAATTACCATGAGGTGGTTATTCAAGTATTTCGATCTGTTTATGCAACTATATCATTTAAAAATAGACAGTGGTTAAGGTTTTTTTGGGCATTAAATATGAAAGAATAGTGAAAAGGAGGATATTTAATAGAATTAGTAACACTTGCAGCCTATCAGACTGCTCTTCTAAAGAAAATGCAATTTAGCAAAATGAGTGTGGTTGGAAACTCAGGCCAGAATAACAACTACTTTCTTCAGATCCACCCAAGACTTCTACAGTGGCCATCCCTATTAGCATAATAGTTCAATGGTCGTTGGGATGTGAGGTCTTTTGTTAGAGATGCTTCCTAATTAAAGAAGCCTGTTTGAAATGGGATTTAATTTTAAATTTGTAATGCCAAAATATGACTTGAAGGGTCTATTTTCATTTCAAAAAATGTTGGTATTGCGTTTCCAAGTTGAGATAGCTGTCATCAACTGTCTACAAGACTAATACTTATGACGAGAAAATGGAGTGGCAGGGTTTGAAGCAACTGGCTTAAAAAGCTGATGTTCTGTTCAGGTTCATTTTACTGAATTGATCATTTGTTCTATTAGCACTTTTCCTATTTATAAATGAAGTGCATGCACTTCCCAAACTTACTGTAAAAATCACATGGAAATCAAGAAAAAGGAATCAAGAATTTCTTGCCAGTACATTTTTAGTAAGCAAGTTAAAATATATCTGTGAATGCCAAGTACAAGAGTGGCTTTAGTTGTTTTTGTTGTTCTTTAAAAAGCATTGGTATTAAGACCACATAGGTGATTTCAAAGCACTACTGTGATGTACTTTTTTTTTAAAAAAAAGTATCATTCATAGCCCCATTATTTGGAAGTTAAAATTGTTCCCTTATTTTATAACTAAGAAAGAGACAGCTATTTAGCAACTCCCTATGTTAGGGTCAATAGTAAGTACATGGTGCATTCAGGGTAAAAATAAATAAGCCCTCTCCTTTTCCAGTCCACAACATGAGTCACTTTGCTCCAGACAACTTTTAAAATGCTAAAATTTGGACCAAATTTGTACAGGTGAGGGAAGCTTAGGAAATACTTGTAATAGACATGATAGAAAATATGTCAAAGAAATTTAACCATTTAAAAAGAAGCAGCTTTGCATTTACATATTACTACAGGTGCAGCATGGCAAAGAGAGTGCTTCTCGGTCATGATGGTGGGATAGGCACACTCTTAGATGACACCAGCGATGTCTGCCTACTGGTGTCCATGCCCTTCTGTAATCCCCTCACTTGGAGTGAAGTTTGGACTTAGTAACTTGCTTCAAGTGAACAGAATGTGGCAGAGAGTTAATGGAATGGCACTTCCATCACACTGTGAGCTGCTCTATGGAGAAAGCTAGGGGGCAAGGAACTGAGGGAGGCCTCTAGCCAACATTCACCAAGGACCGGAGACCCTCAGTGTAATAACCCAAGTGACACTGAATCCTTACAGCAACCACATGCATCAGCTTGGGAAGGAGACTTCCCCTAGTCAAACCTTCAGACGAGATCTTTGCTTCAGATGAGACTGACAATCTGGCTACAAACTGATAATAGGCAGTTAGCCAAAGGCACCCAACTAAGTCATGTCCGGATACTTGATCTACAGAAATTGCAAAATAGTAAAGGTTTGATTGTTTTAAGCTGCTAAATGTGTGGCAGTTTTTGTACCTCAACAATAGACCTCTTTCAGCTCCTTTTCCAGCCTCACTTGGGGAAGACTGAAAGATGAAACGTCTTAGCTCAGAGTTCATATAAGAGACACAGAAGATGTGCGGGGATCTCAAAGCACGTCATAAATAATGGCACATGGTGCAGTGAAGTAAGATGGGCAAGAGCAGATGGTAAAGATTAGCATGAAAAGATGGGTAAAAAATCTCATTTTGCTCCTTCTGTTCTATTCCATTGGTCAAAATGTTCAAGATATGCAGCTCTGGAAGGAAAGTTCACATGATCATGTTATAACATTAAGTCTTTCCCTAAAAATATTTCATTCTAAGTATGGACCCAAGGTTTTTAGAATTAGAAAAAAATTAAAAATTGTAAAAATGTTAGAAAGGTATTTAATTTTTAATACCATTTTAATACAATATTCTTCTCTTTATAATAGCTACTCCAGAATATTGTTCCAATAGTATTTTAATATAGCAATAATAATTCATTTATCACTGTATTAAATGTCATCAATCCTTACAATAACTCTGGAATATAGCTACTCTTAGGTTCAATCCTAAATGTAAAGAGAGGAAAATTGAAGTTCAGGGATATCAAATGATTTTGCAAAAGTCACCAGCTAGAATCTTGTGGTTCTGAGATGTAAACCCAAGTTTCTTGTCAAAGTGCCACCCCCTAACCACAGCCCTATAGTTCCTTTCTATTGTGTAAAACATACTTTTTATCACTTAGATTTCAGCCATTTTTATTCACAGATTAACTGTCTGCCACTGTTACAATTGATTGATTGTTGTAAGTTTAATGACTACTATGCTCGATGCTCTAGGGAGTGCAAGAGTAACAAAAACATGTTTTGAAAATTCTTCAGTATATAAGATATGGAAATGTAAGGAAAATTAAGTTCCTATGTTAGTAGTTGTTAAGTAATCACAATGGCTTAATTAACTACCAGAATTTCAAAATTGAAGGCAATTAGGAAGAAAATGGTCGAGTTAGAAAAGCATTCTCTGGTATGTTGTAGAATTTGAGCTAGCATTTAATAATGACTATTAATTGCTTAAATTTCATAAAAAGAAATAAATTTCCCTTAGTATCATTTTCAGTTCCTCAGGAGTAGCCATGACGATACAACTGATACCTCTCTGATGATGTAAATCAGATACTGAACACAGATTTTTCCATAAATAACCTAATCAGATATTGACTTAAAACCTAAAGGAAATGTAAAAAAGTCCAAGACCAGTCTTGTTGGGGGAGGGTTGATGCCAGTCTAAAGTTTAAAGTGAAATTTAAGGCAACACTTGAAGATGATATTTTAAATTAGGTCCAACTTAGAAACTCTGAAGACCTTTCTGGAGAATAATTTTCTTTTGTTGAGAATTACTCCTCTGGGCTTAAAGAATTATAGCCCAGATCCAGAAGTGACACCTTGATATGACTGAATGACTGGGGACAGAGAATAACCCAAATTGATCCTGTATGTCAGGACCCTGAGTTCAGAGGAACATATTTATTTGTTCATGACTTGAGAAGCAGCAAAAGTCAGGCATAGCCACTTTTACCATCACTGAAGCTACCACCATGTCTATCTTAGATGGGATTCCCAGGGAATGGACTCTGAGATTTTATTCAGAAGGTTTATTGGGGAGGGTACTGGCAGCTACACTGGTTAGGAAACAAGGAAAGTAGGAACAGAGGAAGCAATAAATTGACCCCCTATATGATGTAATGGAAGACTCAACCAATCCTATGGAGAACTAAGAAGGCTCTTCAGACTAATTCTAAATTGAGGCAACAGGTCTCTGTCCCATCATCAGTCGGTCCAGGGGCATAACCTTGGGCAATGCAGTTCTCTGTTATCAGGGCAATGCCACTGAAAGATGCAGCTGTGAGACTTCAGCAACCAAGTCACCTAGCAACTGTGGAAGGCTCAGTCAGCCCTTTAAGAAGGTCTTTGGACAGAGCTCTACAAGGTAACACTGAGAACTGCTGGCAAATTCCAGGTGGAAAGAGGAAAAAAAGAGAGAGAGAAAGAGGAAAGGTAAGGTATGAAAGAATTCTATTCCAGCAACCCAGATGCTCAGTTCTCCAGCTACTGGGGCAGTATAACCTTGGACTATGAAAACACTGTTATCTACCACACCTTCTATTCTTTTTCAACCTTGTTCTATTCACCAGTAATAATAACAACAATAGCTGCTTCTTGAATTTCTCTTCCGTCTCTGCTCTACTCTAAGAAATGAGCCTGCCTGCCTGCATTTCTTCCTTCCTTCCTTCCTTCCTTCCTTCCTTCCTTCCTTCCTTCCTTCCTTCCTTCCACTCATTACAGTTATGACCCTGGATTTATTTGGCTTAGTCCACCCTCATGTCATGCAAAACCCTACCTTAAATTGCAAGTACAGAGTTTCCAGGAATTTTAAAGTATTGATCTAGCATAGCCTCTTCCTATAATGTATCGTTACTTTTAAAATGAAGCAAATAGCAACAAGAAATTAAAGAGCTGCACCCATATCTGCCTTTGTATTTATCTAGGGCTATCATTTGTAGAGTGTTTTCATCTATCTTTTATGCAAGCATGGTTGAGTAGAAAAGTCTATGTGTCTTTAGGCAAGAGTTATCCCCTGACTTCCAATGAAATGGATGAAGAAAATAATGCAAAATTTCTAGATTATTATTTTTTCTTTGTAGGAAAACTCTAGATAAATATTTCATAAATTGATTCTTCTAGTAACCATAGTAACAGCAAAAGTAAATTGCCTTCATTTTAACCTATATGATGTGATTTTAGCTTCAGAATAATCCTGTGAAACATTCCTGATTCCGTTTTAACAGAGATCTAGGGAGATACATCTTTTTCATAAGGTCATACAACTAGATAGTGTAGCCTATGTATTTATTACAAGTGTTACATTTCATGGGAACCATACTGCCTCACAGATTGCTTCTCTTGTTCATATTGAAGCCACAAAAACCTTATGAAAGTTGTGCAAGAAATTTAATAAGTAAATATTAGAGAATATAGTATTAAACACAAGCAAATTTTGTTTTGCTTAATATTTTGAAAAGTACTGCATTAAAAAAATGTAATATAAAAAGGTTCACAGTGTAAGTTTTATTCTCATTCCACCTTTCTTTCTTCCCCCTTCTAATTGCCTCCAAAATAACCATTTTTATTAGAATTTTGATGTGTCTTTCCACTATTTTCTGACATGTACAAATACATACAAATCTTCTTCCCCACATTTTGAAACCAAAAATGGCATATAACCACACTCTTTTATGCATGAACTTTTTGCTAAATATTTCATGGAGAGTTTTTATTTAAGGACATAAGAAATTTTCTCACGCTTTTTTTGCTAGCTGCATAGTACTCCATTGACTGAGTATAGCATAACTTAATTAGCCAGTTCCCTATTAACGGACTTTTGCGTTGTTTCCTGTCTTTGACAATTATAAATTATACTTGTGAGTATATTATGTCTCCTTGCATACAATGAAATATGGATCACAAAATTACAGATTTAACATGTAAACTACTAAAATCAACTATTCTTTGAATGAATATGAAAGAAAACATGGACTTCAAGAAGTCTCTTTTAGTTTTCCTTTGTTCTAGACTTTTAATTTCACTTATCAAGAAAAATAATCCCCTGTGAGGTCTAATGTAATCCATCCAAAGAATGCTTTAAGGTCTGCTGCTCAATAGCTCAGATGGTAATGGAAGGCCATTTACCTTTTTTCACTGCCTGTGTATATAGTCCTCAGGGTGGAAATCCAGATTCAGGGCATAATCTGTATGTGTAGTTCTACACCCCAATCAAGTATCATCACCATCACTAAATACAACCTGAACAGAAACCCTCTTCATTGTATATTTTTAACAGCAAAGTGAGCTTCTGCTTGAAAAGAGACCCAACTGTTAGTCATGTATATTCTTGTTGACTGTTCATTGGCATTCATGCATTAAGTACTATTTCAGTTGCATAGATGTCTAAGGAAGTAGGATTGCAACATAAAAATAAACCATCTTCTGATTCACTGACAGTGGAATATTCTTATAGAACTTCTCAAAATTGTTATCATGATTCAAAAAAATTGGAATTTCCTTTGTGGGAGATTCTCCCATGCCATCCTATGTTATATTTTCTAGCTGTCTAGGTAACTAGAAAGGACACAGTAAGAACTTTGCCACCCAGAAGTCTCTAAACACATTCTTCTCTCAAGGATGTTCAAGGAGTGAATCAAGTTCAAGATACCATTTTTCAGGAAGTCAAATACTGTTTAGCTTCCCTGAAATTAGTGTTAAAATGTATATATTTAGTACATGCTTGCTTTATCCATCCAATTAATAAGGAATTTCAGTACTACAAATGAAAATAGGTAATCAGAAAGCAATACCTGCAAATCTTGAGTAGATATTTACTTTATCCCTGCCGTATTTCTCAAAGGAAAATATGACAGTTTAATATTTATATTTCCATGATTAATAAATGACAGAATAGAGTCAAGCATAAAACCAAGGTTTTCCCCTTTGGGACCAGGGCTGTGAGTGAGTTGCCAACTTTCACCGTGATGGAAGAGTGTTGATCGACCTAGGGATAAGATCCAATCAAAAGGAATTCTGTCTTATCTGGATTCAATTTCAGAAAATTTTGGCCATTTCCCCACAGTAAGTCAGCCAGCCAAATAAACAGATCCACTAAAATGAACTTGTATAATATTTCTTAAAGTGGAGCTAACGATCTGCATGCCATCTACGTGTGTATGGCTGAGCAGAGTGTGTCTTCCAGAGCTGAGTACGTGTTAATATATAAATCTTTATAGCATTTGGATCTAACCCCTAAGGGACTCTATTATGCAAGGGACATAATCTGTTGATGAGTCCTGGCTAAAGGAAACTGTGGTTAAATAAAAAATAAAACCAACAAACAGTGCCAGACAGAACTTTGTAGGATTGAAACGCATTTTAATAAATTTCCTGTTGGAAGGCAGCTGCTGCCCAGCCAAAAGCCCTAGAAGCAGAAACTATAAAGAGCCTGAGAGTGTCAGCAAGACAGCCAGACCATTTCTAACTTTAAGAAATACAATTTATGTGCTATGAAAGGACAAAAATCCTGACTGAAATTCATTCTAGATCTGATGACAGTTAAGATATTCCTAGACCTGATCAGCAGTGACTTTCTTCCAGTACTCTTAGTTAAATTAAAAAATAAGGTGATATAAGTTAGTCATATTGTCCTTTGCAAGCAGGATTTTTTTTTTTTTTTTTTACGAAAAGAGTTACAATTGCAGATTTTAAACATCATGGCAATTTACCAGAAGTCAGAGATTAACTAGGAAGGTTAAACTGAACCAAGAGAACCGAGAACAGCCTTTCATCAGTGAGGAAGGCCAGGGATTAGTGACTGGAAGTGGTTGGCTAAAGCTTCAGGATAATATCATTTAAATCCTCAACAGAAAGCAAATTAAACTGAGAGAAATCTTGATCGCCAGATTTATATGGACTAAAGGATACAAAGTAAATTCAGAACTGCTAAGAATTCCTATGTGTTTAGAATCAAAAAATGTCATCAGAGTAAATATTGAAATCTCTTGGAATAAGCAATTTCAGAGACTTTAGAGTGACAGATCCAAAACTAATTGAAAGAATTCCAGAAAAGAGGATCAGGCAATCTTAGGAGCCAGAGAGACAAGCAAAGCTGCAAAGGATAGAACGTTTAAAGAGACAACATCAGTTTTAGATTTATAACGTGTATTTTTTCTTATAATTTATAGTAGATTTTGTATTCAGATAAAAATATCTATCAATCTGCTCTATCTTTTTGCATCTGGAATAAAAGAAGTTCACTTATGATTCCTTATTTTTCACCTATGCTTTTTAAGAGAAAATACAATAGCTTTATTTACCTTTCATTTGCTCTTACTCTTTCTATAAAGGATTTCTGGCATTACGTGTATCTACTAACCAACCTTTTCTCATAGCTCCGTCCAAGTAGACTACAAAATATCATAAGTATTGCAAATAATGGTCATTATTTTAAAGGCATAGAATTAGAGTGACAGAACACTGAATTTTTTAAAAAATGGATGTCTAGTATAGAGGATCTAATCATCACCATCTGACATTTGTAGGTAGGATATATTTGGTGACCAAAATACTTGACAGATTTTCTTTTAAGTGTGAAATAAAAGCCTGGTGTTCAAAAGAGCCATGAGGACTAATGGAAAACTGACTGATTTTTTTTAGACTGGAACAAAAGAGATCTGTGAGGCTGTCACCTTTACCAGCACTTCAAGGGACATGGAAAAAGCCAGAACACTCTTAGGACAAGCTTCAGGACAAGCTAAACATATCACCTCAGGTTATCTGAATTTCAGTCAAGGCTAAAATCCCCTTTCAGTGAGGGTAGAATGTGGCATTGCCCTTCTATGCAAGAATTAAGAGAGTCCTAGTTAACAGGGCTTAGGCAGTTTGCGCTGGGCTTTAATTAATTAGGTCATCCTCATGGGGATGGACACACCCTTTGCCTAGCTGGCATTTGCAGAAAAGTTGTGGAAGTGGTGATTTAAACATACAAATGGTTTGCAGTTACTCCTGCTTTGATTCACTAGGTTTCATCAAAAAGAAAACATTTAAGGGGGCTACGAAATACATGGAACGGACATGTATAGTGTTGGCTTAAAGAAGGCAACTATGACTTCATAAACTCTTCTAATTTGGGAACTTCCCTGAACTGCATAACTTAACCCAGGGAGAACCGATGCGCAACTGTGAACACATACGTGAGCCTGTATGAGGTTCTTGGATGAGAAGAAATGTGCTTGTTTTGTGGCATTTAAATTTCAAGATGAAGCTGCTCACAAGAGGCTGGTTTATTGTTTAAGGTTTGCAAAAATCACAAAATGTAACAAAATGTTAGAACACATGGCCTGTGTGTATGTGAGTGGTGTGTGTGTGTGTGTGTGTATAAACACACACAGGCTTGTAATAATACTAAAGATACAGTGCATTTGAGATAGGCAGAAGAAAAAAAAAAGAATAAAAAGCAGCAATTCTTTTCACCCTGTGAAAAAGAGCAAGAAAAAGAAGAGAAAATGTCAGCATCTGGCACCCCCACGGCCATCCACAGCTCCCAACCAATCACAATAAGAACGGCATACACCTCCCCCCAGCAAATCTGTTTCATATTCAGTTTACTCCCAGATCACAGAGTAAGTCAAAGTCCAAGCAAGGGTTAAAAAGCAATCCCAGCTACTTGCCAAGGGAGCAACAGGCCCAATAAATCCAGCAGGGGAAGTAAAGAACAGTAGCTACAGGTCCTAGCAACATTATGCTCCAAAGCCATGCTCCCTGGGACCTTATTAGACATACCTGCCCTACTGGCAAGAACATATCAGATTTTGTTTAGAGAAAATTAAAACCCAAACTTTTTTTTCTTTTACACAAAATTTATCACTGATGAGCTTTCTGTTTCATTTTCATTGTGTCCTTTATGGTTATATATATCATCCTAATACCAGCTCGCCAAGCCCCTGGGGTATTTCTGGTGATTGGGGCGACATCTACTGGTAGAATCAGAGACCTTCCCAAGCAGGCTCCTCTTGCAAGAATCAAACTGAAAAGTTTGATTTGGACATACGGAAGGTTTTTTTTTTTTTTTTTTTTAATTCACTCTCCGCATTTTACTTCTTAGCTAATATAATACATAGTATCACATTAGAGGAGACTCATAAAATTTCTTTATAAAGATCTACGAATTGGTTAATTTTGCACCATTTCTCCTTGTCATTATAATCTTTGCCACAAGAACAGCTACATTCTGAGAAATGTTCTGTCCTCGGTTCAGTCATTGTCATATGAATGAGCTATCTTTCAATCCTAATGCCTGAGATGTTTTATTCTTACTTCCATGACATTTGTATTACAGTGACAAAGGCTAAAGGAAGAAAAGGAAATGATACAAATTCCACTCAGGCGTTATCATTTTAAATTCTCATTTTGTGCTTCTTTCATGCCTAGGTACTAAAAACCAGTTTTCCCCTTTTTAAAAAAAATAAAGAATAAAGGAACAACGAAGGAAAGGAAAAATAATGAGTTTATGAAACCAAACCTCTGGTGTGCACCTCTTTTAATGGTTTGCTCTCACATTTAGCACACCAAGATAAATTGTTGCTGGAGACATCAAAGCCAAGAAAGTGAGTCAGAGTCATTTCCACTCACAAATCTAGAGTGGGAACAATGCTTTCCCAAAGTTATGGTGTGATATAGAGCTTAAGCGGTGCAGCACAGCAGAATGAATTACTGAACAGAGCATACCTAGCCTTAAACACCAGGTGAGAGCCACAAATGACTCTTATTTTAACTATCTTTGACCCGCCAGTTTCTCAGTATTCTTCAACATATAAGACAATATTTCAAGTCACTGAAATTTCCAGATGTTCAATTATTGCCTTCTTTCCCCCCCAACCCTCCTTCCAGAAGCGTTTTTGTGGTTCTAGTAAATTGAGGATGGGTAGAGGAGTGAACAGCAAAGCTTTAAATTACAGCTGTGTTTTGTTGTCATTTCTTTTAGCTGAAAGATGCTTTTAAAGAATAAATTTAAAATAAAATTCAAGCTAGTGATAACATATATGTTCCATAAACTAATTTAGATGAGGCACAAATAAGTACTTTTTCTTTAAAACTTTCAATAAAAATTCCTGAATGTTTTATTTTTTAGGAATGTGTTCCTATAGGTACATGCATTATTATATATAGCTATAGTTTGTAATATATAATTCCAGTGAATTTTTCTAATTTCTCCATTGAATACAGAAAAATACTAAATGAGTTAGTATGTAATACAAAGAAGTCTTTCTTAAAAGTATGAAATCTAATTGTAGAGTTGTTATTTAAAAATATAAATAAATAACACCTAAGGTAAGAGATATGTTAACTTAGAATTGATTTACCAAAAAGAAACAGAGGCTCAAAGGATTTGCCAATCCTCAAATTTCATATTTAGTATGTCTTTTATTAATAACTATTCCATGTCAGAATAAGCTATATTTCCTAAAGTTATATTTAAAGATCAAAATTTCTATTGTACAATATTTCAGGGAAAAAAGGAGGCTGAAGATATTTTTAATCACATAATCAGTACTATTTGTAGCTGGAAGATTTTTCTAGTTTCAATAATTAAATGAAGAATGAGAAAGTGCTTCATGTAATTGTAAAAGTTATTTTGTTTTCTTATAACAATGTTGTCAGAAGTTAAACCATGACATTGAAGTATGAAACTAGGTTGAATGCAATAATGTTCACTATAATGACAATAAACCATAATAGAACAGATAAGTGCAAACTAAAGAAAAATAATAAAACAGATTCATTTACTGTACTTTAATGTTAATACACAGTGTGAAATTTGATCACATAATGAATTGCTGCCTGTATATATTTCGAAAGTAGCTATGTATTCCTATTTCAATTCAGTTTGAGCTTAACTTGCAGTTTCTTTTGGCTCTGGAAAACATAACATTTAGAAGCAATTTTGTGGGTTTTTGCAGTGTACATATCAAGAGGTCAATTATCATGATATATCAAATAAAACATTCCTATATTTCAATGCTGTATTTTGGTGACTTTTCATTGTTTTTTTTATCCAAAAACTATGGTTATGAAATAATTTCTCTTCAATAATCATACTCATTGTATGCCTGTGTCAAACATCACATGTGCCCTATAAAGATATATGATGATTATATACCCATAATGATTAAAAAGAAAAAAATAATAATAGCACTCAATAACTGTCAAATATTATTCAGCTAGCCAAATATAAAGCAAGTGTTAAAAGAATATTAAGAGACTTTAGGTATATTTAAAAAGATGAAAAAATTTAAAGTATCTTTCTCTATGTTTTCTCAACAAAGAAACTTCTTTCATTCTGTTTTTTGTATCCTCTATGATGAGAATTGCATTTTTATTTTTTCTAGATAAACATCAGACAACGGTATTTTGTATAACTGCAAATTTAACTTTTAAAGTTAAAAGTTCTCAATTTTTTTTTTATTTTCAGAAGAAACCTTTGATATCAACATGAAATCTCCAAGAGTAATATTCATTTGCCTAGTCTATTCTCTTTGGTAGAAGAAAGAGTATTTTTGTTTGTTTGTTTTTTAAATTCTATGTCATCTGGGATGCATACTTTCTTTCAAGCATTATTCAATGTCCTGTATTCACAGTCTTTTCCCAATATGTATATGTGTATGTGTATTTATGTATTTCCTAATTTCAGAACAGATTGCTTTCAAGCTCACAAAATACATAGAAAGATAAATAGGTACAGATACTGATATGGATGCAGATAGATATAACATTTTAAAGATATCTACATAATTTAAATTCTCACTAAAATTGCCACTAAATTCTCCTATTACATGATTTCAATCTTCCACAATTAAAAATTAAGAACAAAAGCCATCCATAGAAAATGTTTCTAATATATTTTCTAATAGTTTTCTATTTACTCATTTTCCCCCATAGGGCTTTCCTTTTGCATATGTGTGTATGTTTGTTTGTTTGTTTGTTTGAGGCAGGAAGAAGAAATTCTTTCTATTTATTTATGCCAATATTTAACCATTTATATATTTACGTTTAAGTGTTTATTAAGATAACTTACCTTTAAGATAAAGGCAAGATGCAGGAAGACCAGTGTTTATTATAGAATCATATAGGGATGGTGCTTCATGACACAGTATAGCATAAGAAAATGGAAAATATGCCTTTTCCAAGCAGTAGTAACATTCCAAAAGCCCATAAGGAAATATTTCTGTCACAAGACTACAAAGTAGTACCCACGCTTCCCAAATGGTTGCATGACATTTTAGTCATATAGTGTATTCAATCCTATTGGCTTGGAATATGTGATAGTTCTTCAGTGAAATCATAGTGAACATTTTGCTATATATTTGGCACATCACGCATAAATGAGATGTAAAAATAAAGCAAAAGTTAAGAAGGGAAAAAAATCCACAAACTGTATTTATTTAGTGTTGTTACAGAGAAGAACACATTTGTGTATTTTGCCACTGGAGCAAAAATTCTGGTTTCTGTAAAACCATTTGAAAATCTGTTCTGAGTTCAGATTAAAACAAAATGCCTGACTTATTAATGAAGGCAGCATCAAAGCAGTGCTCTTATTTACAGGAGCAAAGATAAACAATAATGTGGTAACTTTTCCTTAGAAACAATTTCCTAGGTAATATTTCTCTGATCCATGAAGTAGAATCACGCACTGGGATAAACAATAAGCTTTGATGAGAGAGATCAACATTATCATTTCCCCTCTGAAATGGGGAAATGATAATGTTGATAATGAAATGATAATTTCCCATCCTGAGAAATTCAGAGTACCCACCCATAAATGGGGAGAGCCTTCTGGTATGCATGCACAAAACATGTGGATTGGGTTAAGATTTCTCTGAATCAAACAGACAAAAGCAAAAAACTGTAAATCAATTCCATCAAAGAACAGTCTGAATTGAATTTCTGAACTTTGTCACTAATATCATTTCTTTTAAGTAGAGAGTTAAATTTCTCAAGGTAGCTAAAGAAAGATAAACACGTTATACAGCACATAGAATAACCTTAAAACAACTGAATAAATTGTGCATTTTTAAAAAAACAAAAAAATACTTTTGAAGTTCATCACATAAAAATGATAAAATGAGAAATGAAGACTCTAATGCTATTTTCAGTGAAATAATACTTGAAATTATTTTATTATTGCTTTATCACTATGACTCACTAACTGGATGATAAGACACATGGGAGAAAAATCAGAAAAAATTGAACAATCAGAAAGGAAAACGTGGAGCATATCGGTGGGATCAGGGAGGGAATTAAAAAGTTAAAATAGAAGAAAGCTGAGAAAAGACCAAAGAGAGAATCAAGAAATACACATAAGAATCAGAGCAAAAGAGACAGAAAAAGCATCAGAGAAATAAGAAGAGAAACGAAAATGTAATTCAAGTAAGAAAAGACCCAAGTGAAAAAAGACAACAGAAAAGCAAATATTAAAATCGGAAGAGAATAAACATATTAAACAAACTGCTAGGGGAAAAAAGAGATAATGAAGACTCCAGAGTGACATGGGCCTAGGGATACCTAGAGAAGAAAAGAAAAAGGAAAAGAAAAGAAAAGAGAGAAAACAAGAAAAGAAAACAAGAAATAAGCATAATAGGGAAAAGCCATGGAGAGAGACACAAAGGAAAGACAGAAAACAGAAGAGAAGGGGACAGTTAAGAATAAATAAGAGGTAGAAGCAAAAGAAGAGAAAAAATCCACAAAGTTTTATGACAGAAAAGAATTTGTTTTTATGTTTTGCCATAATAGCAAAAGTTCTGGCTTCTATAATACTATTTGGAAGTCTGTTCTGAGTTCAGATTCCAAAGTATAAAGTATTAGTATTAGCCCCCTCAGCTTTCACTACATTGCTTTCATATAGTTCAACTGAAAAGTTTCATTCTTATGAAAACGACAAGCTATTTGTAAAGCTATTAAAAAGGGCAAAATACCATTAAACAATTTAAGAAACATAATTTGGAGGTAAATATAGATGATATTTTGATTGTGGCTTTATTTGATTCTACTGTCTAAGAAGAATTGGTCCTTTCAGATGTTAAAATAAGATTATTCAGAACTATGAATTTTAATGAAATTTCAATAAGTAAACAAGTCTTGTATTTGTGTTTTGGTTTTGACAAGCCTTTCTAAATGATTAAACAAAACAAAAGCATACTTTAGAAATACCATTCCTTTTAAAGTTTAAATAAAAGTCAAATGATTTCAATATGTATAGAAGGTATCTTAATGTGTGCATATGATATTCGGTCGTTAAATATGAAATGTCCTATTTTGAATCAAAAGTGTAGTATATTATATATCTCAAACAAGAAGCAGTACAATTAATCAAAGTATGCACCTAAACTATCAACACAGTTTTGCCATCTTAACAGTAGCTTGTTTACGCCAACAACAAAGAAGCCTATAGAGTAAGTGGTGATGAAATCAAGAAAGGCATTTTCCACAGCTTGTTGAGAACTGAATATTTTTCCTTGCAAGAAGTGGTCCAAAGCCTGGAGGAAGTGGTAGTGAGTTGGCACAAGGTCTGGTGAATACAGTGGATGACAGAGAGCTCCCAGTCCAGCCTCTGTAGTTTGAGCAGCATTGTTTGTGCCACACGTGGTCAAGCGTTGTCTTACAAGAGGATTGGCCTGTCTCTATTGACCAATCTCAGCTGCTTAATTGCAAGCATCCTCATCGTTTTGTCCAGTTGGTTTCAGTAGATATTGGCTGTAATTGCGTGACCAAGTTTCATGAAGCTGTAGTGGATAATACCAGCACTGGACCACCAGACACACAACATCAGCTTTTCTTGATGAATATTCACTTTTGGACTGTGTTTTGGCACATTGTCTTTATCCAGCCATCGTGCTGAACAACTGCAGTGATCAAGAAGAATCCCCTTTTCCTCACACTTTAACAATATGTTGTAGAAATGGTTTGCTTTTGTGTCATGACAGCAAAGTAAGGCAAACTTCGAGATAATTTCTCTGCTGACGCTTGTTTAATTCATGTGGAATTCATCTATCCAGCTTCTTCACCATGCCAATTTGTTTCAAATAGTCCACTCTTGTTGGAATAGTAGTGTCAAACCTTGCTGCTATTCACGCATAGGTTGAGATGGATTCGCTTCCACTACAGCTTTCAGCTCATCATTATCCACCTTGGTCACAGGACTCCCACATGGCTCATTTGCAAGATTAAAACCATCAGAATGGAACTTCTCAAACTCTCAACATATTATGCGTTTGTTAGCCACATCCTTCCCAAACACTTTGTTGATATTTCGAGCTGTCTGCGCTATATTCATTACACACCAGAACTCATATTTGAAAATAACATGAATTTTTGACTTATCCCTAGTTTCACAAAAATTGCTCTAAAAAAATTTTGAAAGATAATCACAAGCCAAAATGTGTATTTGCAAGACTGAAGATGTACCTTCACAATAAAAATAAGACAAGAAGCGTCAAAATGAAATGTCAAAGATATCAACTGTCAAACTTTGTCCTTAAGGAAATCAGGCATTTCATACTTAATAACATAAATATATACATATGAGTATATACACAAACAGACATATTGTACACAAATTTTTTTAATGTTCAAAGTTACTGTCTGTGCAATCATTCAAACCTACTTTTTATAGTGGAAATTAAAGTTTCCTTTTTGAAATTACAAAGAAATGAATACTTGAAATAGGTATAATTGTAAAATTCTATTATACCTTAATAGATAAAATGCAGAAATATAAATAGCATGATAATAATTTGGGTGGATTTCTAGCTGTAGCAAAAGATAGTGATAGATACGTAATAGTCAGCCTAGAATGGTGTTTCTGTTTCTCGCAGGGAGGTGTTATATGGGAGTAGATGAAAGAATTTTTTTGACCAATAATTTTGTACATCTAACATACAGAAAAGATAATTAAACACAAATGATACCTTAGTTCAGGACTTTATTGTCTGTCATCCAAATTATTACTATAGCCTTTTAACTGGTTTCTTAATCATTAATTTCCCCTACTTCATTCTGTACTAGAAACTATATAAAACACACTAAAGCATAAATGTCTCCACGACCTAAAACCTTTTTAGCTCACTATCTCCCACAGGTAAATATAAACCATTTATTTTTCTACTTATTTTGTCACTCAAGCCCCCTACCCTCTCAACCAATCTCTCCTTCAATCTCATTTCCTCTCAAACAACAGCCATGCACCCAAACCACACCCATGCTGAACTTCGGTTCTTCATACTTCGCCTATGCTCCATCCTCTGCCTTGCATGCCTCAACCTTACCCTACTTCACCCCACTGTGCTTTTTTGCTGAAAACCTTAGGTACTTTATTCCTCATTCAGTCCAAGCCTCCTCCAATTCTCAGAAACAGGTTAGTCATTGGAGGCTTTGAAACTTATTATAGAATGAACACCTATTGCATTGGTTTTAGCTCTTTACCTATCCATCCATCTATTTGCATGTGAGTTCCACGTGGGCATGACTGTGTCTCAATTTTCTTTGCAACCTCTATATTGAGAGGATTGCCTAGACTATAGTATAGTTGATGCATAGTAGGTAATTGATTAATATATTAATAAAGAACTGAAATACAATACATGTAAAGACATTCTTTGTTTCAAAAACCAGTTGTACAAGTAAAGGGTGAGAAAGAACAGTCTTCAGAGAAATTCATACAAAAAGGAATGAAGGATCATTAGTTGACCATAAATTCTAAACAGGCCAACAGAGTGCATAAATATATTTACAAAGTGCCTCTACTCCAAGATGATCCTCACAGACATCCAATGGCCAGAATGAGATATAAGTGATCAATTGGTTTTACCTTGCATGTGTCAAATCACTTCTAGAACATTGTGTTCAGTAACTAATACCACACTGACATGAACAAACTGAGGTCCAATCAGACGCAAGCTATCCGTGTTTGGTGAGGAATTACTTTACCATAGAGCTTAAGGAAAATTCGAAGGATTTAAGGAAGTTTAGTCAGAAGAAGAGATGACTGTTAAATATGTATGAATACTTTATATATGGATAAAGGAATTTTTTTTTCCTGCTTGGCTCCAGGGAGCAGAAGTAGGATAAATGAATGAATAGTTGCTATAAGTAAAACCTGCGAGAGGGAAAAATAACTTTCATTTAGTGCTATACCAGGAATTTTCGCCTACTTCATATCATTTAATCTTTAAACTGCCCTGAGAGCAAATTTTTATCTTCTTCTGAGGAAAATAAGGTTTGATGAGATTATCTTAAAAGGAAGTATTCATTCAGTCATGCTATCTGTTATCGGGAATTTCAAATTGAAAGCAATGGAGTATCTACCATGGGAAAGTGAAAGGCTGTTTTGCAAACAGAAAAAAAAAAGTATCTGCTCTTTTTAAAAACGTTTTAATGTAAGCAGAGTTGTTCAACCACTATGGCTATACCATGTCTTATATTTTATTAAATAAAAATTTTGAAATAGGCAACACAAATATCCAAAACTAAAATTTGACATTTAAATGTACTTAGGTTTTTAATCAAATGTTGAAAGCAAGATTCCAACAAACTGAGCAAATGAAAGAGAGAGAGATGAAAGGAGAGAGAGATAAAGATATACAAGTTCTATGAATGTGGAAACATGATCCCTTTGTTCATTGCTGTGCACCAAGAACCTAGGAGAGTTCACATTTAGATATTGAGTCAGCATTTTCTAAATAGATATTTTTTAAAAAAGCTGGATAACTACTTGTTAAAGGGATAATAAAGGAAAATCAAGCATTATGGAAAAGCTGAAAATGTCATTAAAGGTCCTAAAATTCTTCAGATATCCAGCCCTTTCACCTGAAAGGGAGAATTTATTAAATATGGTATATGATGAAACCTGAAGAATAGTTGCAAAATTAGGGTGTGTGTATGCATATGTATATCAAGCTGGCTATGAGACAGTTAATCAAGAATACAACTGCAGAAGAAATAACAGGATAACAGGATACACTTTTAAAAGGGATTACTCTTTCTGTGACCACTTCAGAAACACACTGAAGCAGAGAACAATGGTGCTAATTTTCAGGTAGCAAGTGCGAATTTAACTATTTGGTTCCTGAGACATGTTTTATCTGTACTTTCTATTTTATTTTCCGTGGTCCTCAAAACATAGGATCAAAAGAAGAGAAAGGGCAGTATATAAGCATATGAGGTTTATGAAGGTTCTTGATACTTGGCCCTCTCAAATCAAAATTATCAAAGAAAATGGCTTCAATTAAATGTACATGTGTACACAAAGCTATTTCTTACAAACTTTCCATCAAATGAATAAAAAAAAATGATCATAATACTCATAAAGTCATAATCATTTTAACTATCAAAATATTAATATTATAGCTTCTTAATGTATAAAAAATGAGATTGAAAGGCTCTTTACAGAAATGCTCAATCTGAGATAACATTCATAATAAAATTCTAATTTGTTGAATACATGACTACACTGACCAATACTACTCTCTCCCCGTAATTTCAAGGTTTACATTCGAATAAAGATAAAGGAGGGATGAAGAAATCAAAAGAAACTCATGGTATCCATTGACAGCTTACTGATAATACTTTAGGTCATTAGAAACAATAGTTTATTTGCAATTTATCAACTGCAGAGGGCATAAAGAGCTTTCCAATTAGAAATATAGATGGAGGTGACATGAGTTTATAATGGAGAAAGTCATTATCAGTCACTAGTTTCTGATTCTTTGTCCTATGTTGAAACCTATTCTTTCTCATTTCTGCAGCTAAATGAATTGAAATGAACTTTCAAATGTGTACAGGTAGGAAAAAAGTTCCTATTAGTGATGCATGCATGGCACACGCCTTGTATAAACAAAGATAAAAAAAATTTTACAAGGATAACATAATTCAAGGTTTATTTTGGAACCAAATGAATTTTCCACCATTTGAATTACAACTTGGATAATTTCTACTGTCAGATTAGAAGAATCAGAGCACATTGAACGTTAGCATCATCGCTAAGTTCTTACAAAACTGTAGATACGGCCCATTGGAGGGAACAATGGCTAGTCAAGCATTATAATTGGCCAGGGAACAGCTTGATTTCTGAAACTATAGTCACTGTCTATGAAAACATTTACTACAGTTACATTTGAACACTAACAAGAAAAATCTTGAAGAAAAGAACATAAAACTTTAATGTGTGAGACCTTCATATCAAGTTTATCAAAACTGTATCAGTAGTGAGCACAAAACTAGAAAAACAGGTTCCTGTTAATTTCTAACTGCTTAAGCTAACATGAGTCTCCTGTGGATAAAGAAAATTAATTTCATGTGAAATTATTTTGACCTAAATTTTTTAAGCAGAAACAGACCTGAAATGCTTTAAAGTAAGTGGAAAGGAATTCAAAATGGCACCTCAAAGATAAGTATTGAAATTTCATGTGTCCTCTAAAATAGTTAACCCCTCTGGGCTATATCTGCATTACATTAAAATCCAATAAGCCTTTACTTTTCTTACCCCTTTGTCTGAATCAACATTTTTTTTTTATTAAAAATGAAGAGAATAGTTGGAAGTGAGCCCTTTCACCCATTTACTAATAAGGGATACTTGCTTTCAAATACCCTAATTAATTATCTGTCCTACCCAAACGCAAACATGTCTGCTATAGGACAAATCCTATATTAGGCAAGACTATGAGATCAAAAGGTTTTCAGATGTTCAAGGAAGATAAAAACTATAGGACTTTCTTCAAAGAGCTCTGAAAAATGGGGCCCAACATGAGTACAAATGGAAAATGAGGAATCATTTCTGAGACTAATTGTCCAGTATTTCTATACTTCTATTCAGCAATTACCCTTTCCAAGCTCCTGTGACAAGTAAACCCACAGTGTAACACTGTCTTTTGCTCCACTGGAACCAAACTATTCCCATTCACTTCTTTATTGTGATTCTCAGGCCCATGAATAAGAAACTGGACTTTATGTGCAGTTGAATCATTAAATGTTTTATATATTAAAATATCCTCAAAAGTTTTCTTGTTTTGGAAAGACTCATTTTTATACCCTAAATAGTCTAGAATATTAGAGTGATTGAAATAATGTGATCTTAAGGTTAGAAGGAATTTTCAGAACCTTGAAGCTCTGCTAGCATAAGTACAAGCAAAGAAGGAATATTTTACATTTTAGTGATTGTCACTGTTGTGTGCTTTGAAATAATTCAGTGTGTAATTATTTATTTTAATCCAAAGCCTAAAAGGTTTCCTAAGAATAAGCTGTTTGTAGTAATAGTTTGAGAAGTAGGCAAGGCTCCTTCTATTTCTATGATTATAACATTAGACATACCAGAAACCAAGGAGGTTATAAATGGAGCTATCACTTCTCTGTGCAATTCTAGCCCAGTCTTAGTGTTTTCTTCTGAATACAAAATGAGATCATAAATACCTGTTAAACACAAACAATTAGCTACTATTATCCATTACTAACTGTCCCTTAGTCACATTCTATTGGAAGCTATCCTAAATTTCCGTATTCCAATATTCTCATGTGAAGAAACTTACTGATACTCAGCCAATTGATTAATTTTTCACTAGTACAAGTTTTACTTCTCTGTATGTTGCTTTTATTCATCCATTCGATATGTGCCTATTGTCCCTTGTGCAAGTAAGTCACCACAGATAGAAAAATACACAGACCAGATCCCATTGCAGGAGAGCTCAGTCTAGAATCTGTGGCAGTAGCCACAAGGCACACATGGTTATTTGACTTTAAATTATTTAAAATTAAATAACATTACAAATTCAATTTCTCAGCTGTACTAGTCACATTTCAAGGCTCAGTGGTCACAAGTGGCTATCAGTTACTGTATTAGTACAGATTATAGAACATTTTTTATCACTGCAGAAAGTTTTTTGGGATATCCCTGGTCTAGAGAAAGACAGAATTAGGCAAGGAAATAGCAAACATGCACTCTGGTAGATGTTGTCCTAGATATGTGTTCAAAGTGTTAGGAGAGATAATGCAGATCCCAGACATTTTACTTTGTGGTCTCTGACTAAAACCAATTGGACAGTATTGAATATAAGAATCATACCATTTTATATTAATATGCACACTTGAAGGATGATTCCTAGCTATCCTAAAGAACCTTGTGATAATTCCAGAAATTAAAAGGGTGAAGATAATCTTCTCTATAAGGCTCAGGCCATTTTATCAAGATGGATATAAAATAAATCTTGAAATCATGATTTTTTTTTTATTTCAGTATATTATGAGGGGTACAAATGCTTAGGTTACATTCCTTGCCTTTTCCCCTATCGGCCACCCCCCGGAGTCAGAACTTCAAGTGTGTCCATCCCCTAGATGGTGCACATTGCACTCATTATGTTTGTATATACCCATCCCACATCCCCCCTTACCATCTGTCCGATGCCCGATAAATGTTATTCCTATATGTCCACTTAGGTGTTGATCAGTTAATATCAATTTGCTGGTGAGTACATGCGGTGCTTTGTTTTTCCATTCTTGTGATACTTCACTTAGTAGAATGGGTTCCAGCTCTATCCAGGAAAATACAAGAGGTGCTAGATCACCATTGCTTCTTATAGCTGAATAGTACTCCATGGTATACATATACCACATTTTATTAATCCACTCATGTATTGATGGGCACTTGGGTTGTCTCACTCATTATTCGATTATTCAAAATTTCTATGTGATGTGAGGATCTGATGAATGAATAAGAGTGGCCAGATTAGAATTTAGAAAAGGTGTGTGTGGGGGTGGTAGATAGCACATGGGCATTGGAGCTAACAAGGCCTGAATTCCAATCCCAGTTTGACCACATATTAGAAGTAGCTTTCATTTCTCCCTTACAGCAAGCCTCAGCGATGCATCCTTCTCCTCTTGGATCTAGCACGTCAGTTCCGGGCTAGCTGTCGTAAACTCAAATACCTTCACAACTCAAATACCTGCCAAATGAGTGATGTGGGGCCAGTGAAAGATAAGCAGAAGTGCAGATGTGACAAGGATAAGTCAGAGCTGACACTGGAATACAATGTGGGGGCAGTGGGAATGGGAACCCTGGTAACCAGAGAGAGCAAGCTCTTTGTAAACAGCAGTGCCATTTACCTCCAGCCAATTGTTGCTGTGTGGAGAAGTGAATCTCATGTTGACAGAGCTTCTGACTTTCTTTAAAGAAGCTACAAATCTGCTTTTCCATGTAAATCTTCTAATTTTATACGTTGTCAACCATTTCAATATTTTAAATAATCTGCCCGGGAAGGCCGATTAAAACCCGCTTCTAGGTGAGACTGAGGTCTCAATCTTTCAATTTGTAAACTCGCATCTAGAGCGTCAGATTATTCTTTACCAAGGCAGCCTCGTCAGGATTGGGGATAACTGTTGCTAAAGCAAACCCATCAAAAGAGTAATTTAAATATTAAGATCCCCTGATGAAACGCGCACAATTTTGAATCTAGAAAATGTTTAGTTTCACTGAGAGTAGGGCTGATCAAATTAAGGAAGAATATCATGTACAAAATCTACCTGAGATTTCTCTTGGAAAAGGAAGGAACAAGGAGAAAATCACCACCGGAGTGCTTTCAAAGGGGGTCTCCAATACGGCAGTGCTTTTCCACACAGGGTGTAAGAGCCACACAGCCCCTTCCTGCTCCCCAGTTTGGTTTACAGATCATTACCAGGGACACATCATACAGTAATGCTAATAGTGTTTCTTCTGTGAGAAATAATGAAATATAATAAACTATATTGCGTACATTTTAGATTTGATTTTTTTAAAAAAATATTTAATTTTTGGCTGGGCATGGTGGTTCACATCTGTAATCCTAGCACTCTGGGAGGCCAAGGCTGGAGGATGGCTTGAGCTCAGGAGTTTGAGACCAGCCTGAGCAAGAGTGAGACCTGGTCTCTACTAAAAACAGAAAAATTAGCCGAGTGTCTTGGCATGCATCTGTAGTCCCAACTATTCGTGAGGCTGAGGCAGGAGGATTGCTTGACCCCAAGAGTTTGAGGTTGCAGTGAGATACGATGATGCCACGGCACTCTAACTGGGGTGACAGAGTGAGATTCTGTCTCAAATATATATATATATTTTATTTTTAAATGTTCAATAATTATATGAATTATATTAACTTGGCATTTAATTAATAATATGTCTAATCATTTCAGGAAAAGTAGAGGATGTCAGTTAAAAAATTTGATTGCAAACGTGAAGTCATATTGTGTCTAAAATTTCAAAATTGCCCAAAATAAAATCATGGTATTCTCTGAATTGCTTATCACACATAAGATTGTAGCATTTGAAATTATAAGCAAACAGCATTATATTTTTTAACATACTATTTAACATTTTAGCCATGATTTATTTCCCTGTGGTTTGGGTGTGTGACCAATACGGCATTTCAGGCTTAAAAATTTTATTTCTGCTTTCTGTTGCCATTATTTGTCTCCTATTGTTAATATTTATCATTTTTATAGTTGTGATTTCCTTAATAAAAAGGACTATATTTTGTTGATGCCACAACTATTTCCCCCAACAGGAAACACAGAACAGTAGAGGTTAAAATGATTTTATTTTCTCAGAATCCCAGGAAAGGTAAACTTATATATGTTTTTTTAAAAAATGTTTCTAGCAGGGAGGTGTTACAGGTGAAGAGATAACTGAAACTAGTAACTTTGCATGCATAATATGCAGAAGACTTTACACACAGACTCTCATCCACTGAATTCTAATGAGAAGGCTTGGTCACATCCTATAGATATGCTACAGTAGAAATGAAAAAGAAATGTGTGGGCCTAATGATGAGTATGTGATAAGTTACAGGTTAAATTTGTCTACCAATCTATCAAGGAAAATGAAAGAAGAGTATATGGAGGGAGAGAGAGAGGGAATGAGAGAGAGAGAAAGAGTTCCCTGAGCTAATTTTCTAGCCATCAGTCTGCTTATTGTTCCCACTAAAATGGATTGAAGGAGAGAGTAAGAATGAGAGTTATTATAATATATATAAAGTAGCTTTAGCCAAGGGAAATTACACTTGGAAGGTCAAGGGAAGAATTGAGGAGAGGGATGGTACGGGGGAAGGGTGAGCAGAAAGGTTCAGGGTCAGGATTTTGAGGGAAGAAGGAGCATCATTCATGTCAGTCATTACAATAAATGCGTTACATGGTACATTAAAATATGCAAGTTTCTAACAGAACAGATTGATTTATATTTTAATTTTGTAATCCAAAAAATTATGAGTGTGCATTTTTTTAGGCTTATGTGTGCATGTGTGCTCAGGTACACACACACACCTAGATTTGGGATTTAGTCTCAATAGATTAACCACAGCTATGTGCTCCATGGAGAAAGTTCTCCTTTTTATATGTTTTCTTTATATATGGACTAACCTGATATGAAGAAGCAAATAGTCACCATTAATGGACTAGTTTACTGTGTATCATGAACTTCCATGATTCCATGATGTGTCTATTGAGCAAGTACACGTGTGTGAATTGTATTCGCCAAAGACATTGTTTTTATTCTCCATATGGACTGCCTACAGAGCAGGTAACATCTTTGAACAAAAGCACAAGGAATTTTCTGTTGGTGTACTTATTTTGTTCACCAAATGTTTGAGAGTAGGTCTCTTACCAGCAAGAATGCCCCAACAGAATCTACCACTAAATTAGAAATTAAAAATTAAATAAAATATTTGCTGAATAAGTTACGTTGACTGATGAAGACAGAATACGTGGAGATTCATAAAGAGTAATTTTTATCATGCAAACATAAAATGTGAAAAAGGCCCTACATAAAAGAAGCTGAAAAAATAATGGCTTATTTAAGGCCTACTTCAATATCAAAGCCACCATCTTTCTCTTTTGTAATTATTTTTTCATTTCTAGAGGTCTAAAACTTCCCCAAGGCCAGGGATATAGCCACACTTCCATATCTATTTTTAAAAATCTTTCCTATGAAGTTTGCATTTTTCATTTGCAAAAACAATAAAATCAATAACAGTAATCCAATGCATCAGTTAGAATCATTAGGCAACTTTAAATGAAGAAAAAGGTATGAATCGTATATTTCTCTAAATTCTTGGATATGCCCACTTTGCTTTTAGAAGAACTGGGCCAGTTAATTCACTCCTGCCCTCAAAGGACTGTTGACCTTTTGAATTCCTTTCCCACTTCATAACAGAAACAAATAGATATGATTTCAAGTCCATGATAAATGATGAATAATTTTCATAAATTTGTACTGACTTTAGCAGATTTTGTATTTAATATTTCATATTTGCCCACATACCTACAAGTACTTTTCAAAACGTAATTGGTATTCCCGCCATGAACCACCCTGTGAGATTGATGCAGGACTCATACTTACATTTTGAGATGCTGTCCTCTTCTATCCAAATGCCCAAATTTAATATTTCTACCATCTTTTACGCAGCTAGTATTTATATCCACTCTGCATTTAGTAGATGTTTAAATTAAGTTACTATTTTAGATTCCAGATAAAATAGCAGCCCTTCTATTTTAGAAGTTAATAAGATTCACAGATTAGTGCACACAGCTATCAGTTCTGTATATCATACACATATTTCTAGAAATATATATTTTAATAAAAATTTTACCTAATCAAGAAAACATGGATCAAGTTAATAATACAGAAAAACCAATACTTGAGGTAGAGAGGAAAAAATATATATAATGGCCAGAAAATATTTATTTAATATTGATATATTGGATTCTCTTGGCAATTTTAAGATATGGATCAGAACATGAGCAATACAAATTAATTTCAATAACAAGTGAGATTGGATTATGTTATAGTATTATACTACATGCTAATGATATAATGGTGATTGATAGCGTTCTGTCTTACAAAAGTATGATCCTGTATAATCAGATGTGTGTCTAAAACATGTTAGTAAGAATTCATGAATACCCAGGAAGCTGCTTTCAAAAAAATTAAAGGACTAGTGATCTTATTTCCTCTGTGTTCAACCTCAGTGAATCCATCTCACACAGCAAGGAGTTTTTCTAAAGACTCTCCTTATATTTTCCTGCCTAGGAATCTTCAGTTGACATAATTGCTGATTGGATAAATTTCAACTTTTCATCTTAGCCTTCCATCAAAGGCTTCAACAGAAAAAAACTAACTCTTTATTTCATGCCCTAGGTTAGAAGCACCACTTCCTTAGGAGCTGTGCCTCAGTATGATGTTTCTCTTTATGTTCTTTGGCTCCACTCCAGAACCCTTTATTTTATCTGCTTTGAATACTTTGTATCTGAATTTAATGCTTTTTACTTTAATACCTTGCCAGTACTTGGCAGATGGATTCTAGATACTCCCTGAATGAATGGTTTAATGAATGGCTTGTATCCGGAATAATAAATTGTTGTCCAACAAGGATTGTCTCTTCTCTGAATCCCAAGAGGCCTTGAACATATACCATATGATAAAGTACCTCATTTCTTATTGCTTTCAGATACTTTCTGTCTGTACATGTTGCTTCTCTCACAAACTCTGTCATCCATGTCTCAAGGTTAGACAATTTTCTTTCTAGTATTTTTAACCTCATTAGAGTTGGGTATATAGTAAGTGCTCAATAAATACACGTTTATTTGGTTGATTAAGCTTGGAGCGATGGAAAAGTTTAAATTAAAAAAAAATTTTAATTCATCAGAATGGTAAGAGTAGAAACAACAAATTTAAGTCCTAAATATATTTTTCACTAACTTGGAAAATGCCTTAACCACTATAAGCATCACTTTTTAATACATAACATTGGAGATAATACCTACTTCTTTCCATTGATAGCATGAGTCATATGCTATAATGCATATAAAATATTTACTAGGGCAGTGATATATACAGTAAGGGCTCAATTGGCAGTAGCTACCTGCTAAATACATGTAATTTTCCACTCAATATGTATTGAATCCCAACCATATTTCTGGTACTCTGCTGGTTATATTTTACATATTTTAAGTGTTTGACAATAGCACCTTCAAAGAGAGGATAAAGGAACTGGTTATTGAAATGGAGAAATAGTAAAACAATATATAAGCAATTTTTAAGTACACAGAGAATATTAAGTTCTATTTTATTGGATCACAGCTAGAAAGGAAGCAGACCAACTATAGTATATATAAATGATAGCTTGACTATGAAGGGATATGCTGACAGTGAAATAAAGCTGTAAAGTTTCATTTCCTGAAAATTGTAAAAAACTGAATATAATGTATGTGTCTGCATCAGATATAGGTAAAGCCTTATCGAAAGGCAGTAGCCTAGGGAAAGCAGGCTCTTGGAGAAAATTTCAAACACACAAGTTCCATAAGGCCTTTATTTCAACAAATGAGACTTAAGATTTTTCACAAACATAATTCCTCCTTTAAATTTCATGTCATATATGGGTTAATACACATGGAATATATATTTTTATAATTCATGGGATTTGTTTTTTTCCTCTTTCTTTTCGCACCAAAAAGTACCAGCTTTTCATTGTCACATTCATAACACAATGAGAAATTAATTAGGTAGCTGAAAGTTATTAGTAAAATATTCAAAACCTTAAAGTAGGGCAATTACCAAATGTGAGACATATCAAGCCAATTGAAATAACCAGTTCCAGACTCAGGTCTTTTTGATGACCTCTTCCCCTCGAAAGTTTTGTGATGGTGGTAGCCAACAGTTCTGGTCTTCATTACGATTGTCTCAGCTTACTGCCCTGAAGAGATGAGGGATACAAGAGGTGCTAATCCATGAAGCAAAAATTCCCAGTGATTTACACCAGAACTAAAGGAGTAGCTTTTTTTCCACCTCCTACTAGATTGTCTGTAAGTAATTTCCTTGATAAAGCACAGCCCACATGTAGACAGAGAATATGCTAGCAGATACAGGGACAATGCTACAAATGTTCTCTTAATAAGGTTTGGATGATATGAACGAGGGTAAGGGAACTCTGTTCTATTCATTCATTCATTCATAGAAGCAGATCAATAGATGATGCCATGGGGGAAATGAATAAATGATATAGCTAATTACCTACTCAAACATAATCATTACCATGTCACAACGTGACACCAGTAGGAAAATCTACACGTCACCTTCATAGAATTTTACATTTAAACAATACCTGGTTGCAGAGGAAAAGTTACGAGAAATTTAGCTTTGCCACTTCAGAAAAGGGTCAACATCTATGGAAATATTTAGGGAGGACTTTATATCCTATTAGAAGAGTGTTTCAACATGCCTTCCCTAACCTCCCCATTCACAACCTGTCCTTCACTACCAAAAACAAAATGTAGGGTCTTTTGCCTACCTTCAAGGAAACTCTACACCGAACCCAGGACAGTGGCCCTGACTTTGAGGAAAAAGAAAATGTGTTCAAATGTCAGTCTTCCTCTCTTAATCTTCTTTCTCTCTGTTGTTAGTGAAAATACTGTTACAGCATTTACAAGGTTCTTCGCAGCACGCAGCTATTCTTATGCATCAGAGCACAACGGATGTTATGTTTTTCTGTACAACAGTGCAACCTAGTGGATGAAGAAAACAGCCCAGCCCTTCAGGGCCAACTATGGCAGGCAGTGAGGGTCCTTCAACAGATTGTGCTATTTGAAAGACTATCCCAAACTTGCCTGATGCATTTCATTTCTTACAGTGGTAAAAAGAGGCAAAACAAACCCTTACTCTTTTGTGCGTGTTAAGAGGAGAATACAGGTGATCCCTTGAACTATTTAGACAAAATTTTATGCTTTAAAAATTAATAACTTAATTTTTTCACTTAATACTCAAGGGAATGTTTTGGAAGCATGCTTGCTGAGATCTTAATTAAACATACTGAATAAACTATTTTCAATAAAAAATAAGCACTATTCATGTATCATTTACTTAGAGTACTTTTATGTTAACCATTGTCTGTTCTGGTTGGTAGGAATTGTGTGTGTGTGTGTGTGTGTATACAGTACAGTCTATGTTCCTGAAACACGCTGTGTTGACTGTGTGTGTATGTGTATGTGGGTGTTTGTGTGTATATAAACATATATAAAAAGGTATATAAAACTGTATATAGACACATATATGTAGAGAGAGATATTATGTATGTACATAAGCATATATATTACACACACAAACACAATAATATAATTTGCTCATTAAGTGGCAATTTAGAACAGAAAGCTCATTTTAGTGCCTACATGTATTAAAATCAATGTCCCCGAATTAAAAAGTCAAGGTCTTCATGCAGCTTACTTATTCTTTTTAAAACTACTCAGTATTCCATTTCAGGGTAATTCCTAAAAGCTAAATACTTAATAGTTCTTCTTTCGTGTTGGTTTGCTTGCTTTTATTGCTTCTGTTAAACCATTAAACAAGCTCATTTTGTCACTGAGATTTTTTTTTTAATCTGCTAAGTTTTAAGTGGGTTTTAAAATACATACTTAAAATTAAAACATGTAAATGTGGAAGTCTGAACTCTATAGAAAAAGAGAAAATGACCTTCTGAGAAGCCATGCATAAAAATGTAACAATTTTCCTTCGTATGAACATGGTAGAGGAGACATCATTCACTCTTCTTGTTTATAGGATATGCTATGGTAAGAATTAAATGTAATTTAGTGAGACAATAAAATCTTCTCAACTACTGTGCTGTTGTGTTTGGGATGGATTTGGGGATGATTAAATGAGTAAATCACACAGATTTGAAACATTTTTTTTCTCCTTTCTTTCTTTACTTTTTTTTACACCTCCCTTAGATGGCATCTTGATCGTGCATGCACTGTGAACATAGAAGGCCTATAGGTCAGACCTGAAATTATAGCTAAACCTCAACTCCTGAGGTACACAGGCTGTTTATATCGATGAAAATTTATGATCTCTATACCCTAAATCCCTGGCCTCTCTTTTACATTGACTTCTTTACTATTTGCTGCTTTATTTTATGGTGATCCCTTGCCCTCTATAAATATATCACGGTTACTTAACCCCGGATCCCACCCCCGGACTTCAGGACTTCAGAAAGGATCTATTTGTTCCTTACTCTGCTACTGGGTGTTTCATAATCCTCCACATTAGCAGCTATTATTTTATAGCAGTTAACATTTTCCAAATTTTCATCATCTCTTTACTGTTAGCCCTCTAACTGCTTAATAACACCAGTCTTAGAATGTTGTTTAGAGATTATATTGAAGTAGAATTTTTTTCCTTAAGCTCATGCAATGATTGAAGTATGTTCTATTACATATTTATCTGTAGAAAAGTGAATACTTTAACTGTAAAAAAAAAATTACATTTAGGCAAACTTAATTGCTTTGTGTTATGATAAACACATAAAATTTATTAAAAAACCTGACCTAATCTTAACAACATGCTACTGAGTAATTAAAGTTTTCCATGGGTTAGATTCTAATAATTATCTTGTTTTGACTGAACGCCTTATTTGAGCCCCCAAAATAAAGCTGGAAAATAATAAGGGATTATAGATTTGCAAAAGCTATTGTCTGATATTAAAATTGTTAAGAAAATATGAGTCAGTATTATGCAAATTCTGACCTAATCCCAGCAGCATTCTGGTAGGTAATTGTATTTTTTCTTTAAAGGAGGACAGACCCAACAATAATTATGCCTTGTTAGTGTCCACATTGCTACATTTTTGATTTATGTATTTTTCTGGGAGTTGACAGATAAGCAAGAAAAATTGACATATTATAAACTAATAAAAATAAATAATATCAGAATCTGCCTAGCAGCAGTCTACATGGGGAAGTTAAATCAATGCACTAATCACACAAATTTTTGAGCAAAACATAGTTTGTACTAAAATTTTTAAATGACATATATCAAAAAAACTTAATATTTAAATTGTTTCTGTGTCTGTGTACATGTGTATGTGCTTGTGATTTTTAAGGTAAATCATTATATACAATACATAAAAGCCATTTTTGTGTCTTCTCTGTATTTTCTTCTCTGTTTTTCTTAAGAAGCCAAGACATTTGTAATCTCTCCCTATAGATGGTAATACATAACATTCCTGTGAGACTTAATATTTCCAGTTTTTCCCCAAAGAATATTCCTTAATGGTAAATGTGGTTAGTGTCTCTTTTCAGTGTTTTTGTGAAAATTCTTATTCCTTGAAATTCTGACATTAGAATGCTTTTTATTATTTTTTATTAAATAACCAGAAAAAAAATATGATATTTTCAGGCCATGGCAACAGCTAGTGCTAAGAGTTTTGCTCTATTGCACCACAGGCTGGACAAATTGACAGAAGAAATTTGATATTCCTGAGCCTAGGGTTTGGTAAAAATCTAACAATTGACACTGTATAGCTTGAGTGGTAAAAAGTTATGAACATGAATATTCTTTCCTTCAAGTTTGCTCAGTGTATAACCTCATGTTTTGTTGGTATATTCACAGTTCTCTTTAAATATAACCTGAGTTTTGTAAACAAATGCTTCAGGAGTAATCAATCTAATTGTATTGAAAATTAATTATTGATTGACGTTTCTCTGTGGGTCTAAGTAAAACTAAGCATTTTTAGCTTGATGTTAAAATTTCAATATTTGTCTGCTGCTAGTGTCAGCTGGATTTCATAATCAAGCTAGATAATAAGTTTTTAGAAATATAATAAAGGAGAGATACATTTTCCCGCAGTTTATATGGCTATAACCAACATAATTCCAGGAAGCACTGTCCCTTCAACAAGGGATAGAAAAGGTCTATATTGTAGTCCCCAATATTTTGGTCATCAATCTAGAAAATGAATCTTTTCAAACATGTATAAATCCTCAAATTTAACAAACCCAACCTGTGGTTAATAGATTTTATAAACAATTAAATCTAGGTTCTGATGGCCCATGGATTTCTTTCTTCTTAACAATTTTAAACACTCATGCTCGAGGCAAAATTCAGTATCTAGCACCCCATATTAAATCACAATAAATGTCTTCTATAAAGTCATCTAATTAGACTGTATGTATACACATGATTAGAAGTCCTCAAAAATTAATTTTTTGCATGCTGCAAGTATGAAATAATCTGGTTTAAAAAGTCTGAAACATCAGACAGGTAAGATTGATCATCAAAAAACTAATTATGATAAAAAAAAATCATAGTAATTAGCACCAGCATGGAGAATTAGCACCAAGGAGAAGCCTACTATTCATCTCCTATCTCAAGAACTGTGTAAACCAAGTAAATGGCATGACCAAGAAACCTATTATGAAGCTTTAGAACCTGCAAAGTTTGCCACTGTTCAATAACCAACTCCAGAAAATTGACAAGCCATGGAAAATCAGTTATTATACACACATATACACAGACCAATATATATACACACAAAAACATACATACACACATAGACACATATCCATATGAGGTTTTATATATGTGTATGTATGTATAGATATGACATAAATGGTAGGTTTGAATATATTTATAGGGTGTTATATATATGTATGTGCATGGTAGATCTAAAATATATATATATATATAAAACATACACATATATATACGAATGCATACTCAGAAACTGGGCACTGAGTAATAATTTGTATATGTATATTTACTACCATTTCTGAGCATTTGCTCTGAACCAAGCACTGTATGTCATTTCATTTGATAGTCCCAAATAACTTTCTATCAGGTGTTAATGCCCTCATTTTACAGAAGACAAAAATTAATATCAAGAAATCAAATAACTGTTCCAGGAGTCAAGACAAACATTTCAACCCATTTCTGTTAACTTGGTTAGTATATCAATCAAATCTCTTTGAATTGAAAGTATTAGATATTGTCTCTGGCTAAATTAAGTAAAAGGTGATTTTAAAAAGGAAGTTAAGTGCTCACATAATTGACTGGAACTGAAAGAATTGGAGACAAAAAAGACTTAGAAGTAGAAACTGCCACTGTGGTCTCATGAATGCAACAGTAGAGACCTGATGCCACTGCTTAGAAAGGATCAAACTCTAGACATTTTTGGTCTCTCACTCTCTCTAATTAAGTGTTAGGTTCCGGGAAGGGAGCATCCAATTGACCTAGTTTGTCATTCATGACCCCTGACACTGTCCCCAAATACAGAGTGACCACAAGATATTGAAGAAGGAAGAGGTAGTTCCAGAAGGCAATCGGATTAACAAAGGGATGGAAATAAAGCATGGACAGCCAAAAAGAGAAAAGAAAGAAACTAAAAACTCTGACAAAAGGAACAAAAAGGCAAAAACAAAAAAAAAGGAAAAGAAAAGAAGGAAAGGAAAGGAAAGGAAAGGAAAGGAAAGGAAAGGAAAGGAAAGGAAAGGAAAGGAAAGGAAAGGAAAGGAAAGGGAAAAAAGAAAAGAAAAGAAAAGAAAAGAAAAGAAAAGAAAAGAAAAGAAAAGAAAAGAAAAGAAAAGAAAAGAAAAGAAAAGAAAAGAAAAGAAAAGAAAAGAAAAAAGAAAATTAGCCACGGTCTGGTCTGAGATTAGACTTGCATTCAGGAAGGTGGCTCTACTTACGTGATTCAAACATTTGGAGAGCTGGTTACAGATAACTTCCTAACTGCAGAAAGAATTTCATTCAAAATAAAATGGACAGATGAAAAGCGCCACCATTTTCTTCTTGTAGTTTGTTTTTAATTATTTGTTGAATGAATAATAATTAGGAACAATACAAACAATAACCAAAAAAGAGGCTATGAAAAACATACCTCCAGATTATAATCAAGAAGTAATGAAGTACTTATCTAGACTTCAAAGAATTTTCCTCCTCTCTGAATTAAGGAGACTAAGTCATTTAAACATTCAGCAAATACGATATACTTAAATAGAGGATGTCCGACTCATTACCAGGGCTAAATATCTCCTGATGGCCCCTTGGGGTTCACTCTCCACCACCTCCAACATACTCTCTGGTTCTCAAATTTGTCCCAACAGAATTGTTTTGCATCTTACTGACATTCTTAAAATATTTTATTTAAAATTTAGAACTTTTGCCTTCTATTGAGACTTATTTTCCCTAATAAATAGGTTGTATCTGTCATCTACATTTTGTACTAAGTGTCTACAAAACCAAAAATGTCATTTTCTGTGAACACATTCTTGGGTTTGGTACAAGTTCAGTATAGGACAGTCCTTTTAGAAATGTTCAAATTTCTGCCTAAATATAATTTCATAGATGAATTCACAATGTCACAATTCTTCCTGGGGTTAGACATTCATTGTTGACAATGAAATCCTCTTAATACACCTCCCCTAGTTACCCCTGGTAAATATTGGCACATTTTCTCTTAGATTGTTACTATAGTAGGAAAATGAATTTTTACCATGTTTCATAATCAGCCTTTGAATGTCTTCATTTAAAGATTAGGACAAGACCCACATTAATAAAAAATTCCAAAGCAACCACCAAAATAATGGAAACAATTAAATCAAGAGAAGCTTTAGTGAGCAAGGAAGTATTGCACTATAGTTTGAAAAATCAAAACTATTAGAACAAAAGAATACAACACTAGACAGGTTTGTGTATTGAATAGACTCCCAGGAAATGTTACACAAAGGAGTAATTTCAATTATATGCTATTTATGCTTTAAAATAGAACAAATCAGAGGTTAATAAAGTCTATAAAACAGGGAGATGTTTTGAGGTCTGTCTACCTGTGAAAGCTATTTCGTGAGTGCAATTCAAATAAACAGCCCTTTATTCTCTAGAAAATAGAAATTTCTACAAAATATTCAGTTTAGTTTAAGAATTATTTACTTGGAAGTCCGAATTTGGAAGTTCTTAAGTTCATGAAAAATCACTGTAATGCAAGATAGGAAACGGATTACAATATAATGGTATTTAAGCCTTGTTTTCACCATTTTTTGGCTGTGTGGAATGTCTTACACTTTCTGAATTTCAGTTTTTTCATCTGCAAAAGGGATTAATGATAGTGTCCCCACAGAATGTTGTGAGAGTTAAATAACATAATATAACTGAAAATATTAGACCAGCCTTCTCAGCAGGGTAAGCAACATCCACACGAGCTTATTAAGGACCTGCAATGTGGCTTGTCTGAATTGAGGCATGCTATAAATATGAAATATACACAAGATTTCAAAGAGTTAGGAGGTAAAACAGAATGTAAAGTATCTCATTAAACACATATTGAAACAATAATATAATAGAACAATATTATTAAAATTAATTTTACCTTTTTCTCTGTTCACTTTTCTAATATGAATACTAGAGAATTTAAAAGTTCCTGTATGGATCACATTGTAGTTTTAAAGGACAGTGTCCCTCTAAACAAATGCTTGGTAAGTATCAAAAAATAATTTGATATCAAAAATTTTGGCAGTCATGCCAAATTTTATTTTCTCTGATTTAGGTCCTTATTCTGAGTTCTTTGAGTCCTCTGAAGGTCAATGAAGATGTGTTGCAGAGAGAGTCTCTTCTGTTCAAGAAACTGAGAAACAAAGGAGCTTTGATTGGCAGAATTATCTACAACTCAGCGAAATGTCAAATTGTCTATGTTGACAATTTTCAAGGAATAATGGGAGAAAAGAAAAGAAAAAGGAGAAAATAAAAAACATAAGGGTATCTACAAAAAGTTCGTGTCAATGACTTATTTGAAGTTTATGTATCATATTTATTTTTCAGAGTTATTAAAATGACCCGAATTAGAAAACTGTGGTCATCACTAAAATAATTAGAAGTATAATAACATTTATGTAGTTTATTCTTGCATGTTGTAAAACAGAAACAAAATAAAAAACCCAAAACCTTCTGGATAATTTAAAAAGGTATGCAATATTGGATAAGAGCATTGTTAAATGTGAGTCTAGGTTCCAGTCATAATTATTGTGAAATGCATCTCAAACATGAAAGACTTTCATGAGACTTTATTATAGATACACCACATTGTTATTTTTATTTATTTTTTTCCTATAGGACTGCTGGAGCACCTTACATCTATATGCCTCTTATAGCCCTCCTTTTTTTTTTTTTTTTTTTTTTTGGTTAGAGACAAGGTCTTGCTCTGTTGCCCAGGCTAATCTTAAACTTCAATGCTTCAAGTGATCCTCCCCACTCAGCCTCCCAAAATTCTGAGATTACAGGAATGAGCCATAGCCCCAGACAGCCCTTATTGTTTTCAGCCTGGTGTTATAGTAAACTACACTCAGGTTGTAACTTCCCTCTTGACTCTAAGCGCTTTGAGGTAAAAATTTTTATTCCTTGTATCATATATCTGTTACTGAACTTAACACAGAACCATAGAAATTAGAGACAGTCATAAAAAGTGTTAGATGAGTGCATGAACTATTTAATTCTAACTTAAAATAAACTTTTTAATATATTAAAGAGAACGTAATAGTACCTTAAAATTCTCAGGGGCCCATTTATTTATGGAAGTCTAATCATTGGCCCTGTTAACTAACTAGAGCAAATTGCCCAATAGAACTAGCTGTGATGATGGAAAACTTCAAAAACCTGTGCTATTGACTATGGTAGCCACTAGTCACAGGTGGCTCTATATTACTTGAAATGTAGCTAATGTGACTGAGAAACTGATTTTTTAATTTTGTTTAATTTTTACTAATTTTAATTTAAATATAAATGGTGGTGTGTGGCTAGTGGCCACCATTTGGATATTGCAATGTTAATTATGAAGGATAATGATTTATAGCAGATTAAATAATATTTTTTTGCAAAGCTTCACAGTTGTCACAATGTTTTGGGTGTAAATAACCTTTACTTTAATTAAAATCTTTTAGCTTTATATGCCGCTGAGGCCCACAGAATACTTGGGTTACCACATTCTACAATGGCACATTTCTCACATAGGTTAAATGTGATACCCCCAATAAATCTCCTTCCAAATCCAAGATTCTGTGGTATTTTTAAAACTAATGTGAAACCTCCATAGTTTAATGTATAATTCTTTTTATTATTTCCTTTGTGTTGGTTTGGGAGAAGATGTTGGATTATAGGAAGGAAGCTAGTTCATAAATCTCCAAGGTCTGTAAGTATCATATAGAAGCGTAAGTAAATCTTTTCTAGTTTCGTTGATACATTCTTATCTCAGAACTATTATTCAAGTCACTTTATTGTAATATGATAAGGTAAAAGTACAATAAAAAATACAATGAAATTTAAAAAGTATTTTGTAATACAATAAAGTAAAAACATTTCATGAACAAATAATATATAGTCCACAGGGTTATAAAATATTTAAATGGAAGTAATGCTCCTATAATATATGTATAAATTGTAATGACACAATTACCATCAACTGGGCTGAAGTAAACATATTTTTAGTTTGTTTCATTTGAGCTTGAACTTTGAAGTCAAAATTACCACTGTTAGTAAGTTTTATATGTTACGTATTTAATTTCTTTGTATGTTGCTAATAATTATACTTACCTCACAGAGCTATTTTGAGGATTATGTATTAAAAGTGTGTATCATGGTGCTTGGCACATAATAGGCATGCAATAAATGTTACTTTCCATTTTTCTTATTTTCCCATAGCATTATAGTCACCAGGAAGAAATCAAAGAAAGTAAAAGGGTTAAATACTTTTTTTCTTTGTGAATTCTGGTAACTTCCTTGGAAAAACAGTGTACATAGATCTGTAGTTGTTATAGACAACAGAAAGAAGAATCTGCCATTTTAAGATAATAAGAATACAACTTACTAACTCTACTGAGATGTCACTTCTTTTAATAGCTACATTTGCCAAGTAAACTATGATTTTGAGGAAAAACAGTCACCTTTTAAATGCAAAATATGATTCTCATTACAAAAATACCCCCAATGTGACTTATTTATATTTTCTAATGTCCGTATATAGATTATAGAAGATGATATAATCACCATAGACTTTTTTTCATAGAATATTATAGGGTAAAATATTGGAGTGGTAGAAAGAGCAAGAAACTAAAGGATGCTTGCATTTTCTGGTTTGTGTCACTTTTACTTTAACATATTTTTCTGCGTGTTCATTTCCTTTGTGTGCTTTTCTTTCTTAAAGAATAAAAGAAAAATCTGCCTCATGAAAATGCAGGAGAGTCATCCCACATAAAGACCGTCTTTAAAATGCGCATTATTTATTTGACAGACTGTAATGGCTGTTTCAAGGATATTATGGGCTGTCACGTGAATATGTATTCTGGAATGAATACTACAGTAAAAATACTGTGTTTGCACAATGCACATCAAAAAAATAACCTAATGAAATGTCTTCTGAAGATTAGGCAACGTACAAAGATATACTGGAAATGGAAAACCCAGTTGAGTTAAAATAGGAAAAGATCTTACAACCCAAATGATAACACAGGTCAACTTCTTGGGAGGTAAGGGAGTGGAAAAGGAAAAAAAATTAAACCATACCTTAATTTTGTAATGTAATTATATTTTCAACTCCTGATGCTAACATCCCTAAGATAGAGTTTTTGGAAATTTTATTTGATATTGATAAATCATGAGTGTTTTAGAATTATATTGCATTGCTAAATTTCAGGCCCAGATGTTTTCAACTCTAAATTGGCTATATCTTTTGTCAATTGTTTACTTTTTCCATGTAACTATGTAAATTACTACATATTTATATATAAAAATTGAATAAAAATAAAATAATCAGATTAAAGAATATCAACCAATAGAAATTCAATAACTGCCTCCTTTTGAAATATTTCTTTTCCACTTAAGTTTGTGTTAGTACTTCTAAGATTGGAAAACGCTGATATTCATTTAAGACAGAGAATGTCATTGCTTTATCCGGTTTCAACTGAAGCAATTGGAGCTAGTAATCATTTTCAGGAGATTGAGATGGTACCTTTAATAAATAAATGTAATATCCACAATATTTTCAGATAATAGTAATTGACAGGCTCACTAGACAGTGAATTTATTAAGGCAAACAACATATATTAATTCATTGATTGAATCACTCAACTATCCATCTATTTATTGAGTTAAAAATTTTTGAATATTAAAAATGTACCAGCCACAAATATTCTAGGTAATGCAAATACAGCAGTAAACAAGAAGCAATATCTTTATCTCAGAGATCTCATGTTAGAGTGGGAGAGAAAGACAATAAGCCACTAAGTAAAAATAATGTCAAATATTAATAAGTGGCACAAAGATAGAGTGGAAAAGGCAATGTTAGAAAGAATAATCAGATAAAAGATGAGGAGAAATTTGAACAGAAACCAGATGATGAGAAAGGGTCAGTGGAGAAGTGTGGTCCTTCAGAGGGAATAACAATTGAAAAGCCTAAGAGAAAGAAACCAACTTGACAAATTAATACACACACACACACACACACAAGTAAAGGAGGCACATGTGTTATTTAAGCATGGGGAACAAGGAGTAGAGTGGTATGAAATATCTTCTCATCACTTTTTTATTTTTAATGCCTAAAACCGTGCAAATCAAAGAATTGAACAACCAATGAGTATGCATATAACGTTGTGGACAATGTATCAGAAATGACAAAGATGAATTTACCAGGCATGCAAAAGAGCAGGAAAGTATGACACATTGTAAGGAGAAAACTCAGTCAATCAAAACTGACTCAGAACTGATGCATAGGTTAAAATTATTCAGGTAATGGCATTAAAACAATTATACTCTTTACCATGTGTTCAAAAAGTTAATTAGAAACATGAACGATATAAAAGCAACCAAATCAAACTTCTAGAGATGAAAACTACAGTGTTTAAAAAAAAAATGACAAAGATGCTTTTAAAAATTTAAAACGTTTTTATTCCAAAATAAAATGTGTAATTTAAAAATTATATTAAAGTGATGATCTTAAGATATTAAAGTGATATAAAGAGACTACGACAAACTAAATAGGAAAAAATGAGCATTCCCAATGTATTTAAAAGAATCTTTGAAGTTTAGAACTGTAAGAATCATACCACCTATAGGAAAATCTTCCAGTTTCTCTGAGGATCTACTGCTTCCCTTCACCAACTCCCATTCTCTCTCCACATCTAATTGGAAGGTAGCGATTAGGAGATATTGAAAGATCTTATCCTGTAAGCAATAGGTCTCACGATGTCAGATATAGGTTAAATGGCATTCTTGCCCTTTTCCTTCCTTCTAAACAGGATGTAAACATTAGCAGGGTGACACTGATGATGGAGGAAATGAATGTTCCCATAAAACCAAAGCATGCATCCTGTTTTATTATGCCCTTGGATACATTATTCAGGATCATTATTTTAATGACCAAAGTGAAAAAAAATAATATATATTCTAATGGTACATTTTGCAAAGATGGAATATACTATCATTAATGAGTTTCCTATATAAATCTTTCTTTTCCTCGTGACAAAATGGAAATATTACAGTTGTCTTGATGAAACATATAAATATCCTAGCTAAATCTATTTAAGACCCATTGTGGTCCTGTATAAGCCATTGGTTCATAATCCACTTCTAATATCAAAGTCATATGCAGCATACATATTTACCCTGTCTCTGTATTCTAGTATGGTGGTAAAAGCATCAAGCACTGAAAGTAATGATATATATAGATGGGCAGATATTATGGGCAATCTAAAGACATATAAGTTTCATCCTCAGTCATCTTGAGCTTTAGTTGTAATAATTCTTATAAAGTTAATATAAATTCTACGTGATAAAAGATTAGAATTAGAAAAGAAAGTTTGTTTACATAAACATGAATAATATGATTTTACAGTTTTCAAACTATGACTTTATAGACTTTATAATCCAGACAAAGTTTTTGGGTATTGGGGAAATCATGTACACCTATTTTTAGGAAGTGTGATCTAAAACTATTTTCTTCTGTGCTTTTGAGACGTGTAAAAGGTAGTCAAATTAATGAAAATGTATTGAGAAATTCTAAACAGTACTTATTATCTCTGGACATGGGACTTTCTAAACAGCTGCCAAAATTCCAAACTCAGAGCTTCAGTTTGAGAAGATATGGTTCTATATCTACTACATATAAGTGCTTTCTCTTAGAATTTGCTATCATGTAATTATATTAAATTATCTCAGAAAAGAAAGCATAACACTACGTAAACAAAAAACAAGAAGTTGAGATGCGTTTGAGAGAATATTCCTTTATATAACATTAAAATGCATCTGGTTATGTCATGTGAATATACTTTGTAATTCATAGTCTGGCTTCTGTTATGTTTATAGCAGTCCAAGAAGAGTTAACCAATATATTAATATAATAGAATTATGTCTGGTCAGAGGTTTGTTCTGCATGTGTGTGACTGGCATAATTTTTCTCAGAATAGATTTTAATTCTAAGAAGTGATGCATTGTTTTGGTCCTAAGACTTTATTTTCTAGACAGGAAAAAAGGATAATGGTTCTTTATTCAACTACTATAATTGATTTTAAATTAATAGTGACTGTTTCTCAAGCATCTCCAAAAGATAAACATGGTAAGCTATTAAGTAATAATCAATTCAGTAATAAATAAAAAGTCATTGGTATTAAATTAACCTATAACAGCATTTCAATGATATCATAAAATAAGCCCTTCAAATTAGTTTATCTATCATACATGACTAATATGTTTCCAATTCTGCAGCTAATTATTTACATGTATAATGTATAACATGGGATTTTAATGACCAAATATCATATTGTATTAGGATCAATAGTGTTTACTGATGAATAGACAATATATTTTAGTGAATTAAACATTTACACTTCAACAAATGTAGTCACTAGATTTAAATTTTGGAAGGTAGTTATTTCTAAAATACACTTTCAAGAAATGTTTTTCACCTTTGGAAAGAATGTTGAACTAAAATCAGAAATCCTGGGTTTTAATTTTAGGATCTGCCACTAGTAACTCTGTGAGCTTGAGGAATTAAGTTCAACTCAATTCAATATCACTTCGTTAAATATTTATGGAGCAACCTCCTTTTGCAAGCATGGGAAGACCAAAACATATTTGAAGGCGGGGGTTAGAGGGTGGAATCCAATGGAGAACAAAAGATTAAAGATGCTACCAAGGAGAACAGTTAATGCAATAGGAGTCTGAGACAGAGAAGATAAGATAAAGAAAACAAACCTAGGGATTAGTCTTCTTAAAGAAAAGGAACAGGTCATCGTATGAGGTAAGAACTAGAAACAAAATGTCAACTAACCATGAAGAGAGACTTTGAGGTACAGAGAAGTGAAAATGAGGAATCTCGTGAGATTAAATTTTGTCTCAGTAAAGCAGGTGATGAAGTCATGTGCTGAGGTCAAAAGCCACTTAGGATGCTGAGGTAGTAGAGAAGCTTGGAGATGATTTCGGAGGAGAATGCAACAAGGAGGAAAATGAGGCATCAAAAACTTCCAAGCAGCACTAAGGATTTGGTATCCATTAAGCAATAAGATTTTGTATTTGTCACGATCAATAGACTTGTAAGACCTTCTTCATTAAAAGTGAAATCAAAAGCAATGTATAAAGCATGGAACAAGTCAGAAATTCCCAGGTCTTTATATTGAAAATGCGAAATGAGAAAAGGTCATAGTATGGATGGTGATTTGCAATTGAGTCCTGAGTTGTAGATACTTTAGTTAAGTTAGTAGCAGAATTATTGAAATGACAAATTATGTCTAAGCTAAGAGGAAAAATGAAGTTTAAGCTGGAAAAATGGCCTAAAAGAAATAAAAGTAATTATGAAAATCTGCCTCATGGTAAAAAACAGTGGATGAGATGCAATGAACAGGAAAGTTAAATACCTAAGGTTTAGTAACAACAGAATATCAAAATTAAAAGAAGTTTTATGAACAGAACTGTTTTGTCTAGAGTAGCAGTTCTCCTACCGTCAGAAGCAGCTCTCCAGCTTTACAACAATATTGATTCCCAGACCTAGTAAGTAAGAATTGCAGGGTGGGAACCATACATTTTTATGGTTAAAAAAAGACACGAGAAATTCTGATGCATAACCAAATGGGAATTACTGGTCTACATGAATTCTTGGTCTAGAATTCATCAAAGTTACAATTAATGAAGAAAATAATAAGAACTCCACCTCCCCAAATATTGTGGTCAATAGGGACCTACGCTGGTAAAGAAACATCGTGCAGCACTCCCTGGAGTCGAGGTCTGAACTAGGCAGGACTGGGAAGTCAAGAGATTGCATCGGGCGTACAGTTACCCATTTCCACACATCTCCCCATTAACCCTGCCACCACCTTTAATTTATTTAATCTACTTATATCCAGAAATTTTATTTGTTATTGCAATTAACAAAAGCCACCTGCATCAACATTAAGTGAAAAGGAAGGTTTATCAAGGTGCCTAATCGAAGATTGCGACCAAAATGCAGGTTGGCCTTTGGAATTTGCTGAAATCAGGTAGGACAACAGTATACTCCAGCTCTCATACAAGCTGCTCTTCATATGTCTGCTCTTTTATCTCTTTCTGTAGGCCAATTTCATTGGCTGTCCAGTCAGTGTGATATAACATGGTTGCTTAGAGCTCCT
Organism: Lepilemur ruficaudatus; assembly: GCA_963574885.1. Taxonomy (NCBI): domain Eukaryota; kingdom Metazoa; phylum Chordata; class Mammalia; order Primates; family Lepilemuridae; genus Lepilemur; species Lepilemur ruficaudatus. The sequence goes on from CAUYRT010045679.1 coordinate 71,099, forward strand.
GGGTTCATATATTACATATCCAGCTATTTGAAGAGAATAACAAATTTTTTTGTTGTTGTTTTCTGATCACAGGTCCAAGTGAAACATGCCTTCCCAAGCTTATGCATCTTTGCTGTGGCTGGGGTCATGGGGAAAGGTGACACACCAAATGATGCCTAGGTCCCCCATTCTGAGTGAGGGGAGCAGTTGCAGGAGGCTACACGTACTGGACAACACCAAGTAATGGGCCTTTGTCAATAGCTAATGCATATTAATATAACTCAACAATGTGATAAAAGAACATGATTAAGTTTTGTTGAAGGGCTACCCATGTGATGTTCATGTTTTCCAGCATATTGTTTATTATTGTGAAATTATATGATATGCTATTAATTATAACAAAGAAGTTAATGTACATGATTGAATTTATAGCCCAATTTTCTTTAACATTAGCACAACCATTCAGAGGACAGGATACAGTTGAGATTGCAAAATACATGTCACAAAATTTACACATGACATGGTATATTAAAGAAAAATTACCTCTTTATTTATTCACTTCTAATTTACTTCTCTTTTAGATACAATTCCATAGACCTTTCCATACTCAGAGAAGACTTGGTAGTTGGGGTTGGTTCTTGCGGCCAGAGTCAGAGCTGTGCCAGTAGTAAGAAATAATAGAGCCCGACATGAAGAGGATAGAAAAATATAAAATGTGGACAAAAATTCTCCCAACTCTCAGTATTACATGAGTGTCTCACTATGTCACAACACAATTATTATCAATTATCATTTATTGGGTATTTTAAGTATTCTAAGATACTTTAAATATATCATTCCATGTAATCCTACTCTTACATTGTAGTCATTATTGTTAACCTTACTTTATAGTCTACTTTATGAAAGCACAGAGAGCTTAAGTAGCCTAACAGAGGTTACACCAAATAAGTGGGTGCACCCAAGATTAGAACTCAGGAAGTCTGACTCGAAGGAGTTTTTTTTTTTTTTTTTAACAATTACATTAAGGAAATTGATATTGATGATCTAAGTTGGTCAAGAAAATATAATATTATGCTTTTAAAACCATAGATCTAAATGTAAAACACAAAACTATGAAACCTCTAAAAGATATTATGTGAGACAATCAAAATGACCTTGGATTTGGCAATGACTTTTAAGATATAACACCAAAAGGACAATCCAATTAAAAACTTGATATGTTGGACTTCATTAAATATTTATTCTCTGTATGATACTGGAATGGTATTGAAGACACTGTTAAGAGCATAAAAAGCTGGGAGACCATCTTTGCAAAACACTTATATGATAATGCATATTGTACAAAGAACTGCTAAAACTCAACAATAAGAAAATGAACAACCCAATTAAAAAATGGGAACAGACCAAAACACCTCAAAATCTAAACACACTGACCACACCAAATTCTGGAGAAGATGTGAAGCAATCGGAATTCTCTTTTATTGCTGGTTGGAATGCAAAATTGTGTAGCTACTTTGGAAGATAGTTTTGTGATTTCTTACAAAGCTGAACATACTCTTATCATACAATCCAGCAATTATACAGCTTGGTATTTACAAAACTGAGCTGAAAACATACATCCACACAAAAAATTCACATGATATCAGCTTTGTTTATAATTGCCAAAACATGGGAGTGTCCAAGATGTCCTTCAATAGGTGAATATACAAGTAAACTCTAGTACATCCATTCAATAGAATATTATATAACAATAAAAAGAAATGAGCTATCAAGCCACAAAAATGAAAAAAAAACCCTTAAATGCATATTGCTAAATTAATGAAGCTAATCTGAAAAGACTATATACTATATGATTTCAACTATATGATATTCTGGAAAAGGTAAAACCATGGAGACAGTAAAAGAATCAGCGGTTATCAGGGAGTTGGCAAAGAAGCAAGGAGAGATGAACAGGAAGAGCACAGGGAATTTTTAGGAAAATCATACAATTCTGTATGAATCTGCAATGATAGAAACACAACATTATATATTTGGCACATCCCATGGAATGTTCAACACAGAGTGAACCCTCACGTAATCACCTTTAGTTAATACTAATGTATCAATATTGGTTCATCAATTGTAATAAATGTAGCACACAAATGCAATATGCTAATAATAAGGAAAACTTTGGGTAGATATATATACACACATACTTATATATTATACACATCCACTTATATATGTGTATATATATACACACTTTTTTCACTTTCTGTACCTTCTGATCAATTTTCCTGTAAATCTACATCTATTTAAAACTTCCATTTGTTAAATTGCTAATTTTACTGTAGGCTTGAAAATAGACATGGTGTTGTATAAATTCTAAAACCAATATTACAATTTTACAGCAGGGGAATTTTACAGAAAGTTATTTTTTAAATGTTTCTGAACATCAAGTTTATATCTATGTAATGAAAATAACGATAACTCTCACACCTAATTCACTAGTTTTTTTAAGGATCACATATTTATTGGTGAGAACCAGCTCTGAAAACTACATTGTAATAAGTTTATATCATTACTCTAAGGCGTTAATGTTTAAATCTATCATATGTAACATATTTTTGTATTGTTTAACCTCTTCATTGTTGAAATACTACAAAAGGGGGCAGGCATTATAACCATTAGTTTTAAAGTCATTCTCAGTTGTATGATAGGGGTTGAGGAAGAGCATTTTGTCAGTAAATTCATGACATTTCATGGTTTAAAAAGAAGTTGAAAAGCTGATCATCTTTGAGCTGAAATAGATGTTCACAGAAAAAGGAATTTCTTTTAAAACCCATGACAACTACACCTTTCAATCAGATGTCACTATCAAACTAAATAGCCCAGATGTCCTCATTGAATTGATGAATTTTGTGTTACATATTCTCCTGCCATAGCCCATGGAATTTGGCATGAGACACAAGCTGTTAGCAAGGACTTATGCTGAGCAATCAAGATGGGGCAGAGGACGGGGCAGAGGGCAGGCAGAGGAGATCACTGCACTGATCAAGGCCAAGTGCACAGTGTTGATCTTGAGATGTCTTTGAGGAGTGAGCCAGAAGGCTGGTCAGGAATGAGAGAGAGGGTGGTTTTGGATGAAACGATTTTGATGCCCTGGAGGAGACTTAATAGAACATTTCCATAATTAACTTTTGGCTTCAGAACTTCCGCAAGAAGTTCTCAGGTTCCCTCTCTTAACTACATCCCCTAATAAGAACACAAATTATGAGAGGCTGGTGCCTAAGAACAATTTCATTTCTTCTTTTTCTTTTCTTTCCTTTCTTTCCTTCATTTCTTCTTTCCTTCCTTCTTTCTTCTGTCCCTCCCTTCCTTTCTTCCTTCCTTCTTTCCATCTTTCTTTTCTTCCTACTTCCCCCTCTTCTTTCTTTCTCTGTCTTTCCTTCCTTCCTTCTCTCTCTTTCTTTCTTTCTTTCTCTATTTCTCTCTCTTTATTTCTTATTCATTGATTAATTGAGTGTCTACTTTGTCTAAGCACCTGTTAAGCATCAAGTTTTAAACCATTAGAGGCATAAAGAAATATGGCATTACAAGTTATAGATACACGGAGAGAAAGAGAGGTTATGGAAATGCATGAAGGGAACTTAATCTAGACAATCCCTGAGTCTTGAACAGAATGAGTTATGGTATGTAGGGGGAGAGCAGGGAGGGGAAGATAAAAAGGAAAAAAAAAAGACATCAAGTAGAAAAATAAACTTGTATAAATATATTTAAATGCTATTTAATAAAGACCATGTATTTCCAGTATGGCTAGAGTATATGTATATAAGGTAGTTGGGAGATAAAGCCAAAGAAAGAGGCCAGGATTAAACAATAAAATACCTGTAACAAGAAAAAGAAGTATGCCAAATTCAATTACAATCATCTTGGCAGATCTAGAAAGAAAGAGACAAAGCCCTGTAGAGTTCAAAGGAGTTGATAATGATAGTGATAGTGACAAGTCAATTCAGGATTTATTCTGTGCAAGACACTACACTTAGAATGATATACATCATATCTAATTTAATCCTCACAATAACACTGTAAACAATAATCCTATTATTATCCCTTTTGAAGACTGTAAGAAATTTAAGGCTCAGATTACTTAATTGTCCACAATTATAGTGCTGGTGGATTCAAACTCAGGTCTTCCTAACTTCAGAGTCACATCTCTTAAACACCACATAAGTAAGCTTGGAAAATTTATAGCTATATTCATTTTCACTTGAATACAGAATAAACATATTTGTATTCATTTCTAAACAATTTGTAAATGTATAAATATTCTTCAACTAAAGTTTTAAGGCAGAATTGGAGGACTTAAATTTTTATAAAGCATAGGTACATTTATATAAAGCATACGGATTATGAATCATTGCAATTAATTTCAAAATAGTTTAAAGTTCACAAAGTATAGACCAGGTACGGTGGTTCACGCCTGTAATTCTAGCACTCTGGGAAGCCAAGGTGGGAGGATTGCTTGAGGCCAGGAGTTGGAGACCAGCCTGAGCAAGAGCGAGACCCCCATGTCTCTACTAAAAATAGAAAAATTAGCTAGCCCAGTGTGGTGGCAAATGCCTGTATTTCCCAGCTACTTGGGAGGCTGAGGCAGGAGGTTCACTTGAGCCAAGAAATTTGAGGTTGCTGTGAACTAGGCTGACATTATTGCACTCTACCTAGGGCGACAGAGTGAAACTCTGTCTCAAACGGAAACAACAAAAAAGGATAAATTAACCCCCCTTCCTTACTCCTCCTTCATATATATAAAGCTTACAAAGTATAAATGTGAATTTTTTAATGGTAACAATTGTTTTTGGTTTCCCATAATTTGAATTATAAGGATTTCTTGTAAGTTATGACTATTTTGTGGATTCTCTGGCAGTATTATAGCTCCCTTACCTATATTTCATATATATCCTTTTATATATTAAAAATACATTCATTATTTCCTAAATCATCATGGCTAATACTGCTTTCCATCTCCCAAACCCCCAGATCCTGCCTCTTTGCGCCTTCTTCTAATCCCCATGGTTCTGTGACATTTTTCTGACTTCCACTAAGCTATTCCTGTTTCTGCTCTCATTCATCAGGAATCCATGGGTCAATCAATGAGGCAGCCAAACTCACACATGTAGGAAAACAGTTTATTTCTTTCTCTTTAGGGGTTTATTTTTCTCTTGTTTTGAAACCAAACTACTATAAAATGCCAACCTGTTTATTTTCAAAACATAACAACTATTATTTTCATATTAATAATTATAAAATCTATCTACATCTATCTATATATGCTGTTCTTTTTCCTAAACAAATGGTTGATGAAATAATGCCACACCTTAAATTCCAGAAAAGGGCATGGTTTCCAACCCTGAGAGGACAACGGGAATTGAGCAGGGCACAGAAGACAGACTATGCAGAGCCCTGCAGGCTGTTGTAAATACTTGAGCTTTGCTTCTTGGTGAAATGAGAAGCCATAGACAGGAGTGAGCTGCAAAGTAATAGAATCTGAAGTTTAGTCAGATGTCAATAGGTTTTGCTGCGGTAACAACAACAATAAAAGCTCTGGTCCTTGTAACAACAGCATTCTTTCTCACAGGTGTTACCTGGTGCCTGTGGGCCAGCTGCGGCTCAGCTCCAGGTCTTCTCCACTCTAAGATCTAGGCTGAATATGAAGCTCTTACATGGGACAACCTTGTTCTCATGGCAGAAAGTGAAGCGGTGATGTGATGCCTCCCAGCTTCTGCTTAGAAATGGCATACAGACTGCTACCGACAAAGAAATTCATATCAAATCTGAGTATTAATGTGGAGAAAGTATAATCCTTCAACAGTGAGACTCACCAGGGAGGGAGTTTTGAATAATAATTGAGTCTGTCACCGTCTACCTTTTTCATCACAAATATTTAGTTATCTTCCTTCTGCACACAAATATTCTCACTCAACCTTAAAAGGAGAAAATCCCAAAGTGCTTTCCAATCATATCATCAGAATAAAATCCAGAACCTCATTACATCTCGTGATGCAACTTCTTGCTCTGGAGACTTGCAATCTAAACAATACTATTTATATACCACCCACAGACCTGGCATACGATAGTGGTAGAGGGACAAGTTACCACAAACCCTCCTATCCAGAAAAAAAAAATGACAATCACCAATAATCATTGGTCCATAGTAATTATGAACTTCTGCTAGACAGATATTTTGGGGGACTCTTACCCTGAGGGTGGAGAATATTTCTTAATTAGTATCTAGTTCTTCCCCAGAGATAAGACCTCCATGGAACATGGCTCTTCCCTCTGGGAGTTTCTTCCTTTTCTATTCTCTTCCTTGGCTACATCTGAAAGGGCGTGAGAGACAGAGAGTACGTCCTCTTCACTGCTGCCTACTATTTGAGTAAGCAGAGGTCTAAGTATTGTGTTAAATCTTCTACAGTCAGTGTCTTTTAATCCAGGCTGATGATTCTTTTGGGTTAATCGAATAATTTTAGTCATTCATTTTTCACCCTGTATACCTGTTTTTTGTTTTGTTTTGTTGTGTGTGTGTGGTTGTGCTAGAGACTATAATATTCATCGTTAACTTACCAAAATCGACTTAGAGCTAACATTGTCAGAATCCTGGGTTCCGTCACCAAAGATACCACAGTGGGAGTCTGTCCTCAGTTCTTGGTGTGCTCTTGGCCAAGAATGACCAGACACACCAAAGTGTCAAGTCCAGACTATTATCCTGGTCCTATGATTCCTTTCTTGGAAAAATCACCAGCAAGTCCGATATGACGGAGTAACCTCAGACAGGGCGCAGTTTCACAAGAGCAGCTCTTTAGCGTAGGATAAAATGGGTCTCCAGAGTGGAGAAAGACAGACCAACTCACTCACTGACTGACCCACTCACTTCCTCACTTCTCACATTGTTTTCTTTTATTAACCCAGTCTGGAGGCAGGATCCTGGGAGGTTTAGGATGTTATCAAATGACCAACGGGTGTCCTCAAAATTCCTTCTGCCTGTAAGAGCTCCCTCTAAGAAAGCCCACCTAGGGGAATGAACCACAATGCACTTTCAAGCTAATGGCATATTAATTACCCTTAGGTTACTTTAGGTCACTTTCTAAATCTTATTATGCCTGGGATGGGGAATTCCTAGATTGGCAAAGCGTTCCCTCCTTCCTCAGGTGTAGCAGTTTCTGGGAATAGGATTGAGGGTGGGGCAGCACCAAAACAGAGTGCCCGCCCTTATCCTTCTTACCAGGTGGAGCAATTGCTCCAGACAACATCAAAGCAGGGAATCCTTGTCCCGAGAAGAGGTAGAAATCCTAACTATCTCCCTAACAACATTATATATCACTTACTATAAATTGTGAGAAAGTTAGACGCCATAATTTCACTTACACTCTTGCTTTTTGTTATTCTCAAATGCTTTACTCTTACATATGTTATAAGGCCCCAAATATTCTATTATTTTTGCTCCACATGATCATGTCATTAAAGAAATTAAAAGAAAATAAAATATTATTTTGCGTTATACATATATATACCCTTTTCAAAGCTCTCATTGTTTTTCTGTAGAACCAAGTTTCTATTATACATTGTATCATTTTCCTTCTGCTCAAAAAACGTTTTTTAATATTTCTTTTAAGGCAGGACCTCTGACAATAAATATTCCCAACACTCATTTATCTAAAAAGTCTGATATTCCTAGATCTGTAGATTAATTTTTTTTACTAAATTTGGGGAATTTCTGTTATTATTTTTTCAAGGGTTTTTTTTTTTGCCATATCTGTCTCATCTTGTCTGAGGCTCCAATCACACATATACACCCACCTCATATCGTACCACAGTTCCCTTATGCTCTCTATATTTTTTAAAGTTTTTCTCTCTGTTCTTCAGATAGAATAAGTTCAATTTATCTGTCACAAATTCACAGACTCTATCTACCTAACATTTCAATGTGTATATTTTCCTTTAAGAACCTGAATATATTTATGAAAGTTGTTTTAAAGCCCTTGTCTTCTCATTAGGTAGATAGCTAGGGATTCTGGGTCTCCTAGGGACGAAAGTGGGTGCCTTGCCTTGGCGCTGCCTGAAGCAATTGCTCCACTTGGAAAGAAGAACAAGTGTGGGCCCCAGGCTCCCCATCTTCGTGCCGCCCCCCCTTAATCCTGTCCCCAGCGACTGCCACACCTGGGAAGGAGGGAATGCCCTACCAATCCACCAATCAAAACTTATTGTGTCAACTGCCAAAGAATATAAAGGACTCTCTACCCATGGGCCAAGTGGCATACGTACAATAGAGTCTGGAAGGTCACTTAGGACAACCTAAGACTAACTATCATGTTCTTAGCTTAAATCTATACCTACGTTGCAGTTCACCCCCTCAAATGGGCTGTCAGAGAGGCTCATGGGAGATCCACATGCACAGTAAAACTCAGGTTATATAACTCCCAACTGTCCATCAAATTGGTTCCATGATGACATCTGAACCACAGGGAGGTCCTATATGGACACCATAAAATAATACGAAGACCGTAACCAAGCTCTCTTTTTCTATAACAAGGGGCCCAGTCATCATCTGTGGTGTACGCGTATCTTGCTCTGTAAAACTATATCTTGTTCTTGCTCTATAATCCTATCTTGCTCCCCCTCAATAAATTTTGTTTCACACTTGCCTTGCTTTTGGTGTGTCTGCTCATGCTTCAGCCAAGAAGTCAAGAGCTCACCAAGAACTGAGAACACAGAAGAAGATTGCCAAACCTGACATTCTCATAACAAAAGGCTATTGTGAGGGGTGTTTCAATTGACATTTTTTCTTTATTATGGGTCCCATTTCTTGCTTCTTCTTATCTCTATCAGTATGTACTTATATGTTGGAAACCATTTATGATATATTTAAGCAACTTTAGATTATCTTGTCTACCTCTAAAATACATTGAGTTTCATGTTGACAGAAAATTAAATCACTGATGATTCCTTTTGATCCTGCCAAGTTTGCTTTTTTTCTTTGATAGGGTAGGTTTATATCAATTTTATACCTGGGCCATGATCCTTACTCCTAAAGCCTGATTTTTCTTGGAATTCATCATAACACCCAAGGTAGTCAGCAAAGTCTCTGTAGTCTGGCGTGGCTGTAACTCCAAATCAATTTCTTACATCTCTATTGAGCATTCCCTCTTGCAATAGCTGTTCTCTGGTAGGCATCATAGAGTTTCATCCTGTTCACTTATAGCCCAGCCCTGGTCAAAGGCCCTGTGGGAATTCCTGTGTCAATTTCTGGACTCTTCTCTACACCTGCACGTCTTTCTCCTCCCTCCTCCCTGCCCTGAAAATCCAGACCCTTCATTAGCTCAAAAATCTAAACTCTATCTCTTCAGCTAAGTTAAAGCTCCTTAATCTAATAGGACCTGTCTGCCTTACATTATAATCAGGAAAATACTCCAGGAAAAAACCTTAAGCAAATATGAAGTTTACCTCGTTTTTTTCTCCTCTCTTAAGAATCAAACTTTTGTATGTCCTATTTTTTCATTGGGGAAAAAGCAGTTGTCTTGTGTGTTTTGTCTGTTTTATGGTTGGTTCCAAGGGGAGAAAAAGTTCAGTATCAGTTATTCTGTCATAGAGAATAGTGCATGTTATAATCATGACATATTAAGAAGTAAATTTTTCTCAAAACCTTAGTTGCCTACTTATCTAATTAATTGTAGCAAACTCCATGGGTTAATAGTCAGACAACAATACTTTTTAATAAATACATAAATCTTTATGCTTAATTTTATTATTCAGAATTTGTTGTAGTTCTGTTAGCAATTCTTTCCTTGATCTGTTTTCCCTGAGACCAAAGATAGTTGATTTGGCATTTGCCACAAGGTCAAGATTTAAATATCCTTTGTTACTTTTGTTTATAGCTTTATTATCATTTTTTTCCCATTTGGAAACTACAAATATTTATATCTTCCAACCGTGATGTCTCAGAATGTTTGGATTGTCCATATCCTCTTATTCTCTTCCATCTCTCAACTTTTCTCATTCCCCCTCCCTTAGTCCTTTTCTCATATCATCTCCTTTTGTGATCTTGTCAAATGCAGTGAACTGCAACTAAAGCATCCTAATAGCATTTTATTCCCTAACTTTTTCACCAATAACCTTAACTTCACTTAACTTCACTATTTTTACTGGTTATTGCAATTGACACTTATACCAAATATTTCACTACTGCATATCATATGCTTTCATTTTCCAACCTCCAATAATAGTTTTTCATCATTTTCCATCTGACCTTGAAACCAAAGTGAAATAATTTATTTTTTATTATTGTTGTTGTATCAGCATCTCAGATTTAGTACTAATTTCTGTGTCAATAGCTTTTTAATGTAATGTTTCTTTAACATACAATACAAAAATTTCATTTTTTAAAACAATAAAGTTTCCACTTATCCACTGTGTACCAGCTGTATCATTCTCCTCGGTGTTCTCTTTAGTATCCAGGATGAAAAACCAGCACTTACTTGTGACTACTCCATTGTGATATGGCAAAGAGAAGAAATGATGAAAACATACAATGGTTATTTAACCTCTGTTCAGAACTAACAAAAGTCACCTATATGTAAATTTCATCCTCCAAATCAAATAATATGACCAAGTCTGACATAAGGGGGATGAAGAGTGTAATTCTCCCATACCAGGAGCCATTGGACCTTGAAGGAAGAGGCCCATACAGACACAATGTATATGTTGACACTAATTCAATGCATCACATCAGATTTATGTTTCAAAAATATCTCTTTGGTTGATGTTTTGAAAACATATTTGAAGAAGGCCAGGTGGAAGCAAGGAAATCTACTAAAGACTAGTTTAATAATCCAGGTTAAGAGACAACACAATGGTGGCCTGGGATGAAGCTGTGGCAGGAGTTGAAGAAGTTGGCTTCTGGATATGTCAGCAGGATTTATTGATTGGTTATGTGATGGGCATGAGAGAAAAACAGAATAATACAATAACTTCAAGGTTTATGCTTACTCCAAGATTGCATATTACCCAGAGTTAGCCAAACTGTGAGGTTTGAGAGCACAACCGTTAAGACTTTCCCTGCTTGACACCAGCTGCAAGTTTGGGGAGTTCCCCAAACCACCCTCAGCTTTGACAATTTGCTAGAAGGACTCACAGAACCCACTGCAAAGCTGTTATACTTACTGTTATAGTTCATTATGGGGAGTGAAAACAGCAAAATCAAAGGAAGAGAACAGAGAGGAACCTGGGAGATTTCAAGTACAAAGCTTTCATAGTCCTTTTCTGTGGAGTCAAAATGTGTTATTTTCCCCACGTGTGCCAATGAGGAGTTTTTCCAAGGAGGGAAGGTCACCTGAACCTTGATGTACAGAGGATTTAGAGGATTTGGTGGTGGTGGCGTGGGTGCTCCTTTATATGCTTGTTTGGTTGATTGCCCACATGGTTTATTTCAGTCTCTAGGTTGACTGATAACATGTGAACCAAATTCATTATCTTAAATCACACGGTTTGTCTTACTACTGGAGCCAGCCTCCACCTCACAAGGCCTGTGTGGTGAATCCTTCCCTAAACAAAAATACTCCTATCATGTATTATGTACATTACCTGCTGGAAGCCAAGGGCAAAGGGAATACCTGCCTTTGGATAAGGTCAAATTCTTTAGTACACACATACCTATTCTTGACCCAATTATTATGGCCAGAGAGACTGGATTGTCCTTTTGGATTGTGTTTTTAGACTAATCATTAATTTTCAGAACAGCCATACTCAATAGTACATTCATCCTATGAACTTCACGTCTACAATAGAAGATAACAGTGGAATAAATCTTGTTGACACTTATGCCAAAAGGCTTTTCTGGAGGTGACATATAATCCGAGTCCTAAAGAATAAGAAGTAGAAATAGAAGAGGAGATGAAAAAATTTAGAATAAAAACAAAGCTAGTATTTCTGGAGTACAATAAACTGAGGGTGAGTGGTGTGAGATTAGAATAGAAAAAGTATAAAAACTAGATTATGCAGGGCTGTAGCGGGCATTGTGAGTGCCCATATGTTTTGAGCCCTACCATGTTAAAATACTCAGACATCCAGTGGCTCTAATGATATTTCTGTGCCTGAGGGCTTCTTCTTCAGGCCAGAGGAATCAACAAACCTCAACCAGTGACTAATGAAATTTGGAACACATATGTTAGTGTATGTATGTGTGTGTATCTGGTTTGCCTCATTTTGGGGATTAGGGAGTTGGTATTTTCTAAAATTAGCCCATGGGATAAAATTCCAGTTTTCCTGCTGGTCTTTGGATTATGAATACACATTTTCTTGACTCCTTCAAGTTTCTGGTATCGTGGCCCCACTCATCTACAAATGTTTCTGGTATTTCCAAACAACAACAACAATAAAATAAAACAAATCTTTTGTGAACTTGAATCTTTGTCCTGAGTTTCCTATGGCAGAAACCCAAACTAACACAAAGACAGAAAAAAAAAAAAAAAAAAGGAAAGACCAGCCAAGAAAGGATTTTCAAGAAGGGAATAACAGCATGTAATGTGTTTCAAAAAACCCCCTCTGATTTCTGTATGTAAAAGACAATAGTGGAGACAACAGCAGAAACAGCCACACTATTTTTGCAAGGCAGTTTCCCTTGAAATATCTGTGTAAATCATGGTGAGGATTTCAACGAGGACAGAAGATAGAGGATACAAACAAAAATGGGCAAATTCAAAATATATTTTGAAGACAGAATTGACAAGACAGCTTGTTGGGTTGGATTTTTTGGGTGTAGACAATAAAAAAATTAATACTGACCCCCACATTGTTTGGTGGTATTATTTTACAAAATGATACAGTCAAGTATAGTAAATTAATTTCCTTAATTTGGTGAAGACGATCAAGAGCTTAATTTTAGGCATTTCAAGTTTGTATATAAAACATCTAATTGGGGAGATGTCAAGAAGGCATTTGAATATATGTTTGGCACTAGGAAGAAAGAGTTGGACTAGAAATACAAATTTGGATCCATCGGTTTACAGATGCTATTCAAAACCATGGGACTGGATGAGATTGCCTGGGACATAATCCACATAGTGAAACAAAAAAGGAATAAATGAACAGATTATTCTATAAATGATTAAGATAAGTACCTATCTTTCTTGGTATTCTATAGTTTACGTATGAAAAAAGTGTGAAATCAAAGTTACATATTATGTAAACAGAAAGTAAAGAAAGTCCTCAATAGGCTTGATACCATAGTCAGAAACCATAAAGAGTTTGACCATAAAAATGAAAATTAAATAAAATATATGCATCAGGACAAACTATCATAATAATAAAGGGTAAATATCACACTGAGAAAATGGTTTTATTATATTTATGTGTATATATATAAAATTATTTATGTAACGGATTCTTATGAATATACAGATAAATCTAACATTTTGATAGGAAAAGGGCATACAATATGACCAAAACTTAATGAATAAAAGCAATTTAAATCTCCAAAAAGGATATTCAAAACATAAATAAATAAAAATCATCTTTGTGGATAAAGAGAAACATTGAAATTAATCATTTAGTGATATTTTTGTTAATCTATTAAAATAGAAAAGTTTAAAAATTATAATATCATATGCTGGCAATGTTATGAAATAGACTCTCTGATCCTTCACTGATAAAAATTTAATTGTTACAATTTTATGGTTGGAAATTTTGCAATAGTCTCAATCAAAAGTCTCAATGCTCTAATACAGTAATTGCTACTCTATGAATTTATGCCCTAAATAATTAAGGATGTATTAAAAAATCTACCTAATGAAGATAGAACCACTTTGGTAAAATTTGCACTTTGGTAAATTTGGGATTTATACATTTTATTTGAGCAATATAAAGAAAAGATCCCTAGTTATCATTTTAAAATCAATAACGGTGAAAACATTTCTCATGACTCCATGGCTGAACCTTACGTAGATTGTGAGAGAGTCACAATAAGAAATATTGACCTTAAAAATACCTAGAAGAAGGAACATCTTGAAAATGCCAGGATGTTGTGATGGATTCTAAATAGGAAAGCTTCTCAGGGTAAGTGCTGATGACTTTCTTTTAGGCTACAGTCTTAGGCATTTTAATTTCCAATTACAATAAAATGTCAACGAGGTCAGAAGACTAAGAATTATAGGGACAATTAAAATACAGAATGGATAATGCCAATAGGGTTAACTTTATAGAGCCTTCCAGGGTTTGATTAGTCTTTAATGCAAGAGATACCTTTTCTAGGAATTCACGGTCTATTCAGGGTGTGAGGAAGAAAAAGTAAATTTGAGCCCTTCTAATTCACACTTAATTTTTTGATAAAATCACCACATAGCTAGCATCTAGAAAACTACAAATTCAGAAATAGAGTTTGTGTTAGGTTTTAATTATTTTATCTCAAATTAACTCCACGCTTAAGCAAATAATAAAAGCTTTTAATGCACAAATGTTTGACAAACTGTTAAATTCTTTGATATTCTTTATCTCATTCAACACATAATAAATATTTATTGTGTGTTGTGTATACTTCTCCAAACAACTTGCAATTAAATTATTATTGTGAGACTAAACAAATTATTTTGACTCACAGTTAATCCTTAAATTATTAAACACTTTGTTTCTGAACTGTATATATAATTTATATTTATAATTAATTGTATTTGAACAAATCAAAGGGATGGCAAACAGAATACTGTTAATATTTCTAATAGGAACTTTCCTTTCCTACACGTATTCTTTGAAGACAAAAGACTCCAGTATAATTTGCATTCTTTACTTTAACATTTGAGAATCTCATTTAAATAAACCAAAGTCTTACAGGTAAATGAAAATATTTGAAGTGATTTTAAAAATTATATTCTCTTTCAAAGAAATTACTGTAGATCTCTGTTTCTACATAAAATATTTCACACATAACATTCTTTTTAATGAAAGCATGACAGGTATGGTTGTAAGGTTTATGAACTATAAAAAGGGATAGATCAAATGGCACCTGTGGGGGTTGAAACCCACCCAAATCTCTGATAGACTTGGCCATTTGGGAAACATACGTGTACCCTGGGATGAAAATTCATAAAAATGAGCCAGGTAAGCTAGAGTTGATCCCAAATTCATGTATTTTTTGCTTTACAGAATCATAGCAAGTATAACACATAGAACTTTCTTTTCCTGAATCATTTTGAGAATAAGTAGCCAACCAGATACTTTATCACTTCTTAATATTTTAGTGTCTCTTTCCTACAAGCAGGAACATTTTCCTACACAGCTACTATACTGCACAAGTAGAAAAGTAACACTTTGCCTCACTATCAAAAATCCTCAGCCTCCATTCAAGTTTCACTAAATGTCCCCAGAATGTTCAGAATCCCACACTGCCTTTAATGGCCTTGCCTCCTTTGTCTCTTTCACTCTGGAGCAATTCCTCAATCTTTCACAGACTTCAATGACCTTGACAGTTCTGAATATTCCAACAATTTAATTGTGTAGTCTGTCTCCTAATTTAAAATTGTCAGATGTTCCTCATGCATAGTAAGGTTATATGTTATTAAGAATATCACAGAAGTGAGACTGTGTTCCTCGTGTTGCACCGTCTCAGGTGACATACAATTCTATTTTGCTCATTGTTAATATAGTCACTTTGTTCACTTAAATGTATCTGTGAGGGTTCTCAATTATAAAGTGACTTTTGTTTTCCATTTGTAATTAATAAGTATTTTGTGAGGAGGTTGGTGCTATGTGAATATCCGTGACTCATCCCAAACCCTTGTTTTAGTTATTTATTGATCTTTATCAACATAGACTCATGATCCATATCCTATTCTCTTCAGCAGGTTATAATCCACTAGTGTTACTATTTATTTTGATTCTCATTTTGGCCCAGTTTTGGCAAGTTGGAACCTTTTCATGTGTGCTTTTTTATGTCCCCGTCATTCTTTGAGCAGGTCCAGGCTTTCTAACACAGTAGGAGTCCAGACTAATCTCAATTTGGGTAGTAGATGTATTTATTGTCATGAGCATATCACTGCTCCAAGGCGTCCTTAGTGAAGACAGTTGGGAATATTTCAGTATCTATTTGTTTATGTCGAAACATTTACACCATTACCTCCAATTCCAAGCCATCATTACAAGGTAAATTCTAGTTTATTTTTTCTTAATTATCTTTACTTTTTAAAAATGTATTGGCTATATTTAACCAATGTCCCGTTGCAACTACCATGTCCTCCCTAGGAAACACCCACTCCACCACACCAGTGTTTACACAATCTATGCTGAACCACTACTTCCACCAGGACACTTGCTTGTCCTGCTCTGGCTCTGACAACTCACCCCAGGCCCCGCGTCTACATGGACACCTGGCTGACCGGCTCAGACTCTGAAAGCTCAGGCAAGTTCACCTCTCCCATTTGGCTTCTGTCTCACCGGGCTGGACTGTGAGAAACCGTGTGAGGGCGCCCCCTGCAGGAATACCCTTCAGGGCTCTATTGGAGCTCTGATGCTCTATACCAGTTGGTTCCTGCTCATGGAAACCTTGTTCACACTTCTCAGCTCCTATCACCCCGCTTACGTGCTCTGCATTCCCCTCATCCCCGTCCACACACACACAAGCTGCATGGCTACCCTCCGTTCTATGCTTGGGCCCTAATAGTCTGTATTAGGTAAACTCCTGCATGGACACCTTCCTTACCTCACTACAGCCCCTTCCTGCCATTCCCGACATGTGCAATCTAACAGCTTCGAGACAGAATTGAACAGAAGGAAATGGAAGGGAAAAGAAAAGAGGAATGACAAACTTTTTCTTATTTATTTGCTTAAGTTAGATGCAGATGGTTCACATAGTTCACTTTGTGACATCATCACCTCTGGTCAAAGAAAAGCCCCATCTTTTTGATTTTTAGTGTTTTTTGTAACCCATTTTTATGTATTAATTTGTTTATGTGCATTATATTGAATGATATATTTAAATTTTATTTTAAGTTATTTTTCTGCTTTTTATTTGCCCCACTTTTTCTTAGGGCTTTTAAAAATAATTGTCTTCTATATTTTAATTAACTGATTATTTACAATTTTAAATCTGATTTTTATACCAACATTTCCCCTCTGTTGCCTTGAAAGTTCACTCATTTAAACTCTTTTCTAATAGTGATTATTATTAGAAATATAAAATGTATGTGTATCAAAGTATAAAGTTATATCTTAGCCTTCCTTCCAAATGATAACTTAGAATGCTTTAATTTTGATTCCTTCCTCCAAATTAATTTGTTATTTTCCTTTAATTGTATCCCTTTAACATCCCCAAATACCAGTGATGATTATTATTATCATATATTAGTATTGTTACCAGATATTATTATTAACATTGCTATTATATTACACCAAAAAGTATTTATTTGGATTCACCTTTATGCAGTATTTTAATAATTTCTTTGTGCTACATTTCTTCTTGCATCTCAAATTGGGATCTTTTGGGATCTTCACCCTAAACATATTAGTTTAAGATTCATTTACTTAAGATCTATTGCAAACTGTTCTTTTGGGATCATTTGCCTTCATTTTATGAAGTTCTGTTTAGATCCACTGAATCTATATTGCAGTTTTTTCTTATAGCCCCCTTTAGGTATCATATGTCTGCTTCTGAATTGTTATGTTTAAAGTTAGCTATGCTGCTTGTGGTGTCATTCTTAAGTGGACAATCCAACCTTTCCTCATAGGCTGCCTTATAATTCTCTATTTGCCTTTGGTGATCTGTAATTTCTAGATGTATCCAATTTCTAGATATGTGCCAATATGTCTAGATGTAGATTTATTAATAATTTTTTGTATGCTTGTTATAAAATGTTAAGAAGGTGATTTTGATAATATTAACAATCATTTGTGTTAAACAATCAAATAGCAGGAATAAAATGCAATTTCTTGACCTGATAAAGAATTTCTACCTACCCCTCAGACAAAAATTAAAAGGAAAAAAACAGTAAAAATAATATAATGATGACGTTAGAAGCATCCCTGTATGTCAGTCAAAAGACAACAATATCTTCTATCACCATGTTTACAACAAATTATTTTTCAATTCCTACAAAATGCAATAAATCAGGAGGACAAAATTGTCACAATTAGAAAAGTAGAAAGAGTGCCACATTTTCCATCAACATCATTGTTCATGCTGAACACTAAAAGAATCTACTGGTCGTCTGTTGGAATTAAGAAGTTATTGGCAATTTCATGTATTCATGACCAATGCACAAAATAACAGGTTTCTTACACATCAGTAAAATCTATTAAGACATAATATGAAAGCAAATGTATGAAGTTTATAATTGCAACAACAACAAAAACGTACTTAGAAATAAATCTAATAAAATGGTGTGTAGTCCTTAGGAAAACAATGTGAAATTTTATCCTTAAAATTGTTATGAAAGATTAAAAGTCTGAATAAAATTTTATAAGACAATTTCTATGAATAAAAATAAGCATAATTTACCTTTATAAATATCTGGAAATATTTTAACCAATAGTAATTAAAACAGTATGATACTGACTCAGTGATACACATATTTACCAAAGGACTTGAATACAGAACCTGTAAATAGCCTACTCATCATTATTCGATTATGAATTCATATATAAAAACACTTAGATCCTTGCTTCTGGCCACATAAAAATAAATTTCAGATAAATTAAACATATAAAAATGTGAAAAGCAAAAAAAATTCTGAGAAAAAATAATATTTTTATGTGATTGTCTAGAAAATATTAGGGGAGTTCTGCAGTTGCATAGGAAATATAGGATAATGTCTCCTAAACGTGACACAAAAAGCACCAACAAAAAAAGAAGTAATTGACATCTTTTATTATTTTAAAAATATAATGTTTTGTACAATAGAAATCATTAAAACAAATTTAAAGGATGATTCTCATGTTGGGAAAAGATATTTTAATGATCATAATTGTCAATGGATTAATCTCCATTGGAAGAACTTCTTGTAAGTAAATGAGAAAATTACGAATATGCCAATATAATAAAAGAGCAAAAGATCTGAATTGGCAGGCCACATAAAAACAAATCTGAAGCTTGATAAACGTAAAGCGGTTTAACTTGATGATTAATCAGGTGAGTGAGGATCCTGGCTTCTGAAACTATACTTTTTAAGTTCAGAAGTTGTTCAATTACCAGTTATGTAACTTTAGGCAAAATGCTTCTGTTTGTCAGGGTCCTCTTCGCCAAAATGAAAATGATACTACCATCTAACTTACAGATTTATTCTGAGAACTAAATGGCTTAGTGCATGCCAAAGTTGAGAACAGCATTTGGCACAAGGAGAAAGCTCAGTAAATGGTCCCCGTTAGTAAGTTGTGTCAGGAATGTTCCCAGGTGCAAGCAACAGGAATGTATCCTTGTTGAATAAGAAGAGTACAATTTTCTAAAAGTATATTGACTAGAATACAAAACTTATGGAGAATGGAAAACTTGGTTGAAAGAATAATATTCTGGGAAAAGTTATGCAAACAGTACACAAAATGCAGCATTCATATCAAATTTTAAAATATATAGAACTGTATATTTTGTTAGACTATGATTATATAATAAATGTATCAAAACATGGTGGGAGAGGTCACATACCACCCTCAAGAGAGCAGTGCTCTCTGGGGTAAGACGAGAACAGAATAGGATAAGGGATGATCTTTAATTGTTTATGTAACACTGTATTTATTTCAAAAGATAACAAGATCTCTAGCAAATAAGTCAAAATGCCAACATGTGTAATTATGATGATGTACACATGAATTTCTATTATTGTGTAAAATTACCTGTATGTTTTAAATATAATTTCAACTTTTTTCAAATAGGCTGAATGCAGAGCATTATTTTTCATGTTTGTCAGAAATATTCCTGCTTTATTTTGTAGTTATGCATGTACATATTTTGACTCTGCTGCTAAATATAATTCCTTGACAACACAAGCAATTTCTTTTTTAAATTTTTATCCGTTAGCTCTGACCACAGTGTTTGATACATAACAAGGATGCAATAAAAGTTTGATAAATGAATGAGTGAATGTTTTACTGGGCACTTTGGCATTTTAAATTTTCAGTACAGACATCAGTAAACAATTTGCAGGAATACCTACAAAAGATATTACTTATTTATTGTAAATTTAGAAAACAACCAAATAAATATTTTAAGTGTTAAATTCCTGCTTAAAATATTCACAAGAAAATAATTATTTGTGTATCACAGACTGAGTTCTCACACTTTTCTTTCAATTGCTATTTTTATTAAAAAAAAATAAAGGCTTTTAGTTATTTTTTCATTTATTCATTAAACTTTGTGTCACACTTTGTTCTATTCTTACTCTCATAAAATCACTCCTAGTAATATAGATAAATGCTCAGAAGTTCTTCAGCTTCAACTGAATATCCAGAGATAATCAGAGGAAAACAAATTAGAGGCTGAAAACAATGAAAGGGTTTTTAATTCTTTAGTGAATAATTTATGTTTTCCTCTCAACAAAAGCAAAGAATGTAACATGTTTCCCACAGGGTCAGATAGTTAATGATTTTTGGCTCAAAAATATTGCTCATTATATTATTTTACTTGAAGTTTATTTGCGCAAATGTTTTCTCTCTCCCTCTCATGGTAGAATCAAGTAAAACTAATCAAAATGAGAAAATTTTTTCAAGATGAAACAGAGCAGAATCAAGGCTACACTTGGAAGAGATGTTCTAGGTTGGCCACACACACACACACACACACACACACTTAGTTTAAGGAAAAGAAGCACAAAACAATCTGATCTGACCTGAAGATTTATTTGTTTGAGGAAGGAGGATCTAAGATAGTTCTTTACCACTTGCTTTGGGGTATGTGTTCTTTTTCAAGTCAAAATGTGTGAAGTAATCATTTCAGCATTAAACATTTTGAAGGCAATCTTATTTTGCCTCTCAATTTCTTTTAAAGCCCTATATAAACTTCAGGTTTCTCTCAACTTTGTTCATGCCATTTTCCTTTTTTTCACTTGTTCTGCCAAAATGTGCAATCCTGCATGTCCCTAAATAATTTATTCTAACATATTAATTTGCTTTAATATCACCTAAATTCAGATCTCTCTCCCTCTAAAAGAAATTGCCAGTATCATTAAAAATGATGGCTTTTGCCGGGCGCGGTGGCTCATGCCTGTAATCCTAGCACTCTGGGAGGCCGAGGTGGGAGGATCGCTCAATTTCAGGAGTTCGAAACCAGCCTGAGCAAGAGCCAGACCCCATTTCTACTAAAAATAGAAAGAAATTAATTGGCCAATTAAAAATATATATATATAAACTTAGCTTGGCATGGTGGCACCTGCCTGTAGTCCCAGCTGCTTGGGAGGCTGAGGCAGAAGGATTGCTTGAGCCCAGGAGTTTGAGGTTGCTGTGAGCTAGGCTGACATCATGGCACTCTAGCCTGGGAAACATAGTGAGACTCTGTCTCAAAAAAAAAAAAAAATGATGGCTTTCATTAATTAATTTAACAAATCATTACTAATAATCCTATTGCATTTTTTTGTGTTGATAAAACAAATAACAATAATGTATAGACATCCCATCAAAAAAACAAAAAAGCTAGATCTGATTTTTTCATACATCTATGTAGAAGACTTTTAAGAAAAATATTACATATCTTTTTAGAACTTACATGAGGCTTTTGTGTGTTCTTTAATAATAAATTATCAATCACCAAAGGCAAACCTGAATTCAAAAAAGGCAAATGAAAAAAAAATCTATATCATTTTGTTTTCAATATCATTTAAAATATGTTCTACCACTTAAAATGATCTGGAGACTTATGTTACTTACATAAGTTCATTTATTTATTTACTTATTAATAAG
This sequence comes from Lepilemur ruficaudatus, assembly GCA_963574885.1. Classification (NCBI taxonomy): domain Eukaryota; kingdom Metazoa; phylum Chordata; class Mammalia; order Primates; family Lepilemuridae; genus Lepilemur; species Lepilemur ruficaudatus. The sequence goes on from CAUYRT010045679.1 coordinate 92,978, forward strand.
GAATATATACAATTAGCATATACTATGTGGTAGTCACTCTTAGACACTCGAACAGGAAGAGTTAACTCTCTTTTCCTCCTTCAAAGGAAGGACAAGCAAGTAGGATTTCAGACCATAAGCTGGAAGAGAGAGAGGACTGTGTGTATTTGCTTCACTACTGCATATCTAGTACCTAGCACAGTGTTCACACATCATTGGCTCTCAATAAATACTTGGTGAAATGAATTAAAAGAATGTAATATCCAGTAAGGCCATTTTAAAGCACTGTGAGTAGAGAGAAGAGAGTAACCTATTCTGTCTGTGGTTGTCAAGAAGTGACATTAAACAAAGGGTGAGTTTGACCTCTTGATTCAGTTTGAGAAGACTTAACATTCCTCTTTGGGAAAATGTCTATCAACTATCCTTTGTAATTCTCTTGTATGCACCAGTCATAGGAGCTTGGCTACCTCTTACACACACATCCAGGCATCCACAGGGTGGACACTTTTCCCAAGATCAGACAGTCAAAGCCACTTTGGCAAACTGACCCTGTGGAAGGCAAGTGGAACTGACATCCAAAAAATGATTTTTCAATTTACAGAAATTTTAGTTTTCATAAACTCAATTAAGGATGTAGTAGCGGAGAAAAAACATAACAATACTAGAAATCCAACAAGCCAGTTGTATCTCCCATTTGATACTATTCAATATGAGGGGTTTAATCTTAGGACCTGGTAATAAAACCCTAATGAGAGAATTTATATCTTAAAAGTTCCTTTTTTCTCTGTTATCTTACAATATCTTCACAACCCTTCATGAAGTAATTGTAACATCTCTCAATACACCGTATCTCTCTTTTTTTTTAATTCAACTGCCCTTGAATTCAACTGCCCTTGATCTAAGATACGGAATTAGACCTTCTACAACCTACTTTTAGCATCCCAGCCTGCCTACTCCAAATTCCATCTTCTTCAGCACTACAATATTACCAAAACAAATTTAATCAAATTCTTTAATAACTACTTGTTGGCTATAACGTAAAGTCCAAGTGGTTTAGGATGAATATCATCTCTTAAAGTCCTGCCATATAATTCAAGTTTCATATATTATAAACTCTTTGAAATTTCACAAACGTCATGATTTTATTTTTCTGTAGATTGCATTATTCTGCCTGAACATGTATAATAATAATTGTCACATGTCAGTGTGATTATTTGTTTACACATTTGACTTTCATACTAGACTGGACAGTTTAAGGGGAGGATGACTCCTATTTACCTTTCTAACACCTGCATGTAACACAATGTCTAGTGAATAGTTCGTGACCCGTACGTGTCTATGGATCATGCTTCATTCTCCAGTGTGATGAGGTTCGGGAGGTTAAGTCACTAGTTCAAGTCTTTATAAATGAGGAGCTTGTTATTAAAACACAATCCTTATGGTTCCTAGTTCAAAATTCTTGGGGTATACCTTGATTTCCAAATACCAAAAGGCCAGAGGAAAGCCCTAGAAATTAATACAGCAAGAACCAGCAGCAGCTTTCCTGAACTTTCTCAAACTAAAGTCATTTGTCACTAGGCTTTCAGTAGAGGGGAGAATTGAAGAAGGGAAATGACCAAATCCATGGCTCCTTGTATTCTCATATATAGCACTATTTCAGTAAATTCCATATTAATTATTAACAAATTAAGACAAACTGAATTTTTCTAGTTAGCTTTTAGTGCCATAGATAAGTATTGCCCCCCAAAATGACTTTTGCCTTATTTCTGCCTGAGCAACTATTCCCATTCTTTCCTTGATGCATCTTATTTTCTTATAGGTAGGGTCCTTTGAGTCTTAATAATTTAAATCATATGTCCTATAACGATATCTGAATGCTGATGTGTTTGCTAAACTTACTGCTTTTATCAGCTGCCAGTGAAATGGCCTGGATTGAACTTACATTGAAACACATTCCAATTGCCTCCAGAGTCTTTGGATCAGGAGATCTTGGTATTTTGGCCTTTGTGGGGTTTATTTTTGTCTTTGGCAACTTTCTGTGAACTTTGAGTCTCCACAGTTTCTCTGAGATGCTATTTACTTCATTATCATTTTGTACTCAGAAGGAAAAAGCAACCCAGTAAAGGCTAACGTATGCCTTCATTTTAATTTTGTAACAACTCATGAATTGTGAAAATGAAAATTCAATTCACTTGTTGACAACAAACTGACCAATAAAGGCATTTATATCACAAACTTAAACTTTTTAAGAAATCTCCACATTTAGAGATGATGGCATAATTATTAACAAAATCCGATAACCATATGGCACATATGGCACAAGAGAATAGAATTCACTAGAAAAAGCTATAAGGAGAGGAGCTGTCTTGGGGATGCTTACTAAAATAAAGCGGAGGTATTTCAGCAGTATATAAATGACTAATGGAGGATATTATAAAATGGGTAAATGCGTAAGATCAGGATAGAGAATAGATGATTTCTAAGGTCCTTTCCAGCCCTGAGGTATTATAATTCTATGACACTAACATCCATGATTGGCTCTCAATTAATATTAAGAGCAATGTTAAAATGAAAAGAGCTTTTACTTTCATAGAGCTGTGTGTGAATAAAATAAACAACAAATATATACACTGAAATACTTCTATTATATGTGCAAATAATATATTTTAAAATGAATTTACCATGAGAGGTTGTAACACTTATAGTATGTGATTAAGTATGTTTTCAGAGAGGAGTGAGTAAGGAGTAGTTGTGACTGATCTATCAAATAAATTTGTTCATAAACATGGAGGCACAGGGGAGATAATGGAGTCTCACTGAAGAAACCTGGAAATGTAAGATGAAGAAATTAAGTATTTTCTTAGGTGAAGTTAAATAGCTTTGTGCAAAGGGGAGTATTTAAGAGCTGTGCAGCTAGAATAATTAAATGTGTATTGTGTGAGCTGAAGACTAGTTAACTCTATACCTAGAGTCCAGGAACTCTGTTGGGAAGGCTTTGATGTCAGATGAGGATGTAAAATTTGTACCACTTCATGGATTATATTAATAGACTCATCAGTATGAATTCATGTTTATCTTAATACAGAGGGTTACACATATCAATACTTATAGATATGTACATATAAACAGGTTAGCATATGCATATACAACTCGGTTCTGTCAATTAAGAAGACCTAAAATAAATGATACCCCAGTGGCAATGAGCACACCTACTGCCCAAGTCTTGGTCTCTAACACCATTCTCCAATAAAACGTGCCAAGGCTACCTGGAGAAATGGCTAGTTCTAGGAGTTGAACAGGAAACTTACAAGATGAACCTGGAGCATCCCAGAAAATAAGAAAATGGATTAAAAAGAAAAAAAAAATCTTCAAAATGCCATAAGGTGGGAATATGTTAAAGGGACACAGGAACTAAATGGAAGAAGTTCCACTGGTCAAAATGGGAAGAATTTGAGCAAAAAAATAAATACAAAGTAGTATTGGATTATAATTCAAAGTATAAAATAAATAGTCATGGGTCCATACTTATATAAAGAGAATAATTAAACAAATAAATAAATGGTGGAGAAAAAAACAAATTCTAAATATTTTAGGTAGACACCCCTTCTTGAAGGATAATTCCCCACTCCTTAAGTGTGGGCTATGCATAGTGACTGCCTTCCAAAGAGTATAGTAGGGAAAGGGGGAGAAAGCAATTTTATAGTAGAAAAACCTGGCAAACAATACCTCAGCCAGGTGATCAACCTCAACATCAACAGTGGTAAGTCACGTTAATAGTATGTACCCTTTATATGATATGATGAGAAGGGCAATTTACCCCTGTGGTCTTTTTCCCCTGAACACAAACCCCAATCTAATCATGAGAAAAACATCAAAAAAATCCCAATTTAGGAACATTATACAGAATATCTGCCCAGTACTCCTCAAACTATCACAGTCATAAAATACAAGAGAAGTATGAGAAAATGTCACAGCCAAGAGGAGACTGGAGGAAATGACTACTAAATGTAACATGATATTCCTTGCAGAAGCCTGGAACAGTGAGAAGCTATTAGCTAAAAACCAAGGAAATCTGAACAAAGTATGAACCTTATTTAATAATAACAAATCTATTTAGGATAATTAATTGTAACAAATACACCACAGTAATGTAAACTGCTAATAATAGGAGAAACTGGATGATAATATTCTCTACTATGTTTGCATTTTTTCCACAAATCTAAAATTGTTACTAAATAAAATGTTCATTAAAACACACAATGAACACATCAAGATGTTAAAGAAAAAAAAGAAACTTGCATGTTTCTGCTGGTGTTAATAGAATGATAATAACACTTAAGGGTGACTTTTATACTATTACCTCCCATGGCTCCACCCCCACCCTGCTTTGATCAGACAAAGCATCCGGGACTTTTTAAAGTGGACATCTCCAATTTGCTACTAATAAAAGAAAAGGATTTGATAAGATGCAAAAGCACAAAAAAGTTGGTTTTGGAGACAGGGTGTCTTTGTAGCAGCATACAAAATTCACGGCAAAGCAGAGTCTGGAAGGAGAAATGTCTTCGAGCAGCCAATGGGCAGTTAAAAGTCAAAAAAGATGCAACCACCAATAGCAAGTCAGAAATGAGAGTTGGGGAAGTAGTATTTAAAGAAAAAGAAAATACAAAACACACACCTTACTGTGTAGCAGAAGAGAAGTTGTTGGATAACATAAAAGCAAGGGGAAATAATGGAGGGTGGCTTGTAGCACTCGTACGTGTTCTGAATGGCTTGGAGGCAAAAGGTGTTTGTTTGTTTGTTTGTTTGTTTGTTTTTGGTGAAGTAGGAGAGATTATTTCTGTGATCCTATCAGCTCCACTTATTTCCACAACACACTCTACCTCAGAACTTCCCAACTAGTACACCACAGCAGGAAAGCCTACGGATGTGCTGAGATGCTGAGATGCCCATTTCCTCAATTCTTGTGGTCCTGGACGTGGCTGAACTCCCGGGCAAGTCACTCCTGTCCCAAGCATCCTCTTCTTTGACCCCACTGAAACATACACATGTCATCATTTTCTTTGCATCCCTTCTGTGGGAAAGCTAAAGAAGGAGTCCTTTTGGGGACAACCGTTACTTGTAACAAGAAGGCTGGTGTTTAGCCTGGGTCTGCTTCTGTAATAGTTTAATGCTGAGGAACAATTGCCCCAAGACAATTAAATTAATATTTTATCAGTTAATAGACGAGCTGGGTCCTAAAAAGGAACATACAATGTTAAAATTGACAGCAATATTGAGATTTGATCAGATATTTACTAAATATATCCCAGAGTCAAGACAAATTTCAGTTCATGTATGGATATGATATGTTTGTTACGATTATGAATGAAAGGAATCAAAGAATTTTTATTTTAGTGTTATATGGCATCACACAGCATTGTGCTGCAACTGATAGAGCCAAATTAGAATCTACACCTAAAGCTGCTGCTTGGAAATAAAATAGAGCGGTGTGTGTGTGTGTGTGTGTGTGTGTGTGTGTGTGTGTGTGTTATTCTTCTCCAGCCTCACTGTTCCTTACCCAAACATGCCATGCTATAAGTCCACATGGTGGTAGGCATGTTGCTCATCCAGGATAAACATCTGACATCTGGAGATATGTCTCAAATAACTCCTAACCTGGGATTAGATGTTAAGTTTGGAAATCAGGGACATTCTAAAATGCATTCTATGAAGTTCAGGTTAACCAAAGAGATTAACCAGTGGTTCTTGGGTTCTGAGATAAACATACAATAGGCTAGACAGAAATTGTCAGCCTGTCATTATAATACTGGCTGTTAACAACCACAATTAAGGCAGACTGCATATCAATTATTATTTGTCTGGAACATCAACTTCCCTAAGCATAAAAGGAAGTAAGGCAGCCTGCATTGCTGTCGCCTCTCTTCAGCTAATCAGTACTGTTTTTAATGGCTTCATCTGCCCAGGATCAATTGTCTAATAGGAACAGTGTTCTGTCAGCTAATAAGGTGAGGAACTGCAGAATGTGATTATGTCTGGCTCCAAAATAGTGCTTCAAACACACTAAAGCAATCATGTAACAGAATAAATAGCCTAATAGACCAAGGCAGTATTTTTTGTCTAATTCTTGTGCAAACAGTGTTTCAGTAACATTTATGAAAAAAAATTAAGAAAAAATAAGGAAGATTTAAAGGCAAACACAAGATCATGAAAACACACACACACACGTGTACACACACATACTCCTCTGGAAACTTCATTAAGGAAAAGAGCCAGCAGTATTATAAAATTGTACTTAAGGAGTATGACCATAGGGCATGTTGCTGTGATGATGAACCCTATTGTCCAAAAATGCTTTGTGCAAAAATAAACTGTTCTGTGGTTGTCCTGATTGGAACATAAGCCGTGCTCATTTACGAGTCACAAAATGAAACTCAGTGAAGAAATAGGGACATAGAGACTGGAGGTGTTCATTTGTACTCAATTGGCTTTTAGCATCTATTATCAGATTTATGTAATACCTCTGATTTGAGAAAATGTGCTAAACAATAGACTGCCCTTCCTAAGCTGATGTAAGATGGGGCTTGTGGCATGAACCAAGACAAACTGAGAGGAGTGATAGCAGTCATTATCCTGAGAGGCAGTGAGTACAGTGGTTAAGGGCATGGGCTCAGGATCCATACTACCTGGGCTGAAATCTCAATGTCACCACGTAATAGCTTGCATAACTAGGGCAACTTACTTTATTTTGCTGTGCCTCAGTTTGCCTTGTCAGTAAAATGAGGATAGTAAACATAGGAATGTTTTAAGCAGATTAAATGAATATATCGAGTACCTGGAGCATAACCTGGCACAAAGTAAGCATTCTAGAAGTGTTAGCAATTTTTAAGATTATTTTTTAAAAATATTTAATCTTGATTAATTTGTTTAACAGACAATGACCAAAATATTTTCTTCCCTTTCTATACCTTCTTGGCATTGTAAGAAGAGTCTGATTGACTCTACAAACTTTACACCTTGAAATGTGACAATCCCTCTAAAATAATGGTTTTCAAAATGTTACTCTCCAGACCAGCAATGTCAGAATTACCTGGAAACTTGTTAGATATGCAAATTATCAAGTACCCTACACCCTACCCCAGGTCCTACTGAATCAAAAATTTTAAGGGTAAAGCCCAGTAATCTGTACATTTTTTTGAGGGGGAGGGCAATGTGATTTTCAATCCTGGAATTATAATATAGTTGTTACACAACAAACTTAACATCTGTTAAAAATAAACACAACGAGGTTGTGGAGAGACAGGAACGCTCTTACACTGCTGGTGGGACTGCAAATTAGTGCAACCTCTGTGAAAACAATTTGGAGATTTCTCAAAGAATTAAAAATAGAAATACTATTCGATCCAGCAATAGCATTATTAGGCATCTACCCAAAAGAGCTTAAGACATTCTGTAATAAAGACATCTGCACCCGAATGTTTATGGCAGCACAATTCACTATTGCTAAGTCGTAGAAACAACCCAAGTGCCCATCAATTCATGAGTGGGTTATTAAGATTTGGTATATCTTTACAATGGGATATTACTCAATTTTAAAAAATGACAGTGAGCTAGCACTGCTTACATTATCATGGATTCAGCTCGAGCCCATTATTCAAAGTAAGGTGACACAAGACCGGAAGAATGGGCTCCACATGTATTTGCCATTAAATTGGTACTGACTGATTAACACTATGGTGCTCAAATGGTGGTGGTGTCCACCAGGGTTTCGGGGGTTTGGAGGTAGACCCACAGTTGAGGGACGTGGAGAGCATTATGATGGGGAGGGGTATGCTTGAAATGTAGTTGGAGATGGGAATTAAGGGACTTAATAGAGGGAAGCAAATCTAAAACTGATTTATGTGAATAGCTGTACAACTTGGTAAATTTACTAAAAATCACTTAATTGTTCACTTAAAATGGAGTAATGACATGGAATGTAAATTATACTTCAATAAATTTGTCAAAAATAAAAATAAAAAATAAACATAAGCTTTACTTTTCTCAACAGAAATCCAAGCATAGAGCTTTCCCAAAACATGTTTGCATTTCTTTGAAACAATTTAGAGGTATGTTTTAGAGGATAGGTTCTGCCATCAGATTACCTAGTCTGAACACTCAGCTCTATTTTTTTAATTTGTCTGTTACATAAAATCATAATTATTTATGGGGTACAGTTTGATGTTTCTATGCATGTATACATTATATAATGACCAAATCAAAGTAATTAGCATATCCATCACTAAACATTTATCATTTCTTTGTGGTGACAACATTCAAAATCTTCTCTTCTAACCATCTTGAAATATACAGTACATTTTTATTAGCTATAGTCACCCTACTGTGTAACAGAACACCAGATTTTATTCTTCCTGTCTAACAGTAATTTTATACTCACTGACCAACCTCTCTTGTTCTCCCCACCCCTGTTCCACCTTACTCAGCCTCTGGTTGTCACTGTTTTCTACTCTCTATTTACTTTCTATGGGATCACATTTTTTAGATTCCACATAACAATGAGATCCTGCAGTATTTGCTTTTCTATGTCTAGCTTATTTCACTTAACATAATGTCCTCCAGGTTCATCCACGTTGCCACAAATAAAATTTCCTTCTGTTTGCTAAATAGCATTCCACTGAATATATATACCGTGTTTTTTTATCCATTCATCTGTAGATGGACACTTAGGTTGATTCCTTACCTTGGCTATTATGAATAGTGCTGCAATAAACATAGGAATGCAGATATTTCTTAGAAATACTGATTTCATTTCCTTAGGGTGTATATATATATATAATATATACCTGGTGATGGAATTGCTGGATCATATGGTAGTTTTATTTTTAGTTTTTTGAGGAACCTCCATACTGTTCTCCATAATGGCTGTACTAACTTACATTCCTACCAACACAGTATGACAGTTCTCTTTCTCCACATCCTCCCCAACATTTGCTATTTTTTATCTTTTTGATAACAGCCCTTTTAACCAGGGTAAAGTGATATCTAACTGTGATTTTGATCTGCATTTCTCTGATGATGAGTGATGTTAAGCATTTTTCATATATCTGTTGGCCATTTGTATATCTTCTTTTGAAAAAGATCTATTCAGATCTTTTGCCCATTTTTTAATTAGATTGTTTGTTTTCTTACTATTGACTTGTTTGAGTTCTTTATATATTCAGAATATTGACCCCTTGTAAGATGCATAGTTTGCAAATACAGGCAGTCCCCAGGCTATAGAAGACCCGACTTATGGCATTCTGTACTTACAAACAGGCTACCAAGGCTCCCCATGAGGATAATTTATAATTAAATAATTAAATTAATAATTAGGGAACTAGTTTCTTCCACACATATAAACAAACTTGCATGGCATAAGCAGTTCATTGGTACAGCACCTTTATGGTACTGGTTTGTCTTCTTATTTATATGTTTATATACACACAGCATCACTTTTGTATTAACTTTTTCATTCCGTTTTGTGAGTCTGTGTTTGCCCTTGTGACCATGCCACTAAAGCAAATGTCCACTATAAGTCCAAGTGAGCTTGTAGCAAACAGAAAGGTGATTACAGTGGAAATGAAAGTACAAATAATTAAGCATTAGGAGAAAGGCCAGACACCATCATTCATTGGGAAAGCATTAGGCTTCAGTTGCTTGACTATTGGAACAATTATAAAGAATAAAGTGAGAATAATGGAACATGTGAAAGGTAGTGCTCCAATGAAAGCATCAATTATTAGTAAGCAGCATAGTGGATTAATTATTGAAATGGAAATTTTATTATTGATTTGGTTAGAAGATCAAAATAAGTATAACATTCTTATTAGTCTAGTGTTGATGCAACATTAGGTGAGTGTTAACCTTTAATATTCTTTTTTGAAATTTCTCCTATCTACTATCTAAACTTTTTGTATGAGTTAGTTTTTATGTTTTGTTTGTTTAAATTAAAAGAAATAGCACAATAGTTTCTGTAATTTTTTATTACAGTATAGGGGTGTCATTACTATAATTACAGTGTTACACTGTATTATTATTACCACATATGAGCCATTATAGTATGTTATTATTATTATTATTATTACTACTCTATAAGTGATATTCATCAGGGATCCGAGTTAGATACAAATCCAACCTAAAGACATTCTCAGGAATGTATGTTGTCTGTAATCTGGGGATTGACTGTACTTCCTCATTCTGTAAGTTATCTCTTTATTGTTTTCTATGCAGAAGCTTTTTAGTTTGATGTAATTCCATTTGTCTATTACAACTTTTGTAATTTGTGCTTTTGAGGTATTATCCAAAAAAATCCTTGCCTAGTACAATTTCATGAAGTATTCTCCTTATGTTTTCTTCTAGTATTTTTATAGTTTCAAGTATTACATTTAAGCCTTTAATCCATTTTGAGTTGACTTTTGTACATAGTGAGAGCTAAGAGTCTAGTTTCGTTCTTCTTCATGTGGATATACAGTTTTCCCAACACCATTTACTGAAGAGAGTGCTCTTTCCCCAATGTATGTTCTTGGTACATTTCTCAAAAATCAGTTGGCTGTAAATGCATGAATTTATTTCTGGGGTTTCCTATTCTGTTCCATTGTTCTATGTCCCTGTTTTTATGCCAGTATCATGTTGTTTTGGTTACCACAGCTTTGTAGTATATTTTGAAGTCGGGTAATATGATGCCTCCAGCTTTGTTCTTTTTGTTCAAGATTGCTTTGGGCATTTGAATGTTTGCATTTCCATACAAAGTTTAAGAGGGCTTTTTCTATTTCTGTGAAGAGCGTCATTGGTATTTTGATAGGAATTACATTGAATTTTTATATTGCTTTGGGTAACATAGATATTTTACACCAATTTGTCTTGTTTTAGAAAGACTTCACTGTGATGCTAATGCTGATGTGCACTAAAATTTAACTAAGCTAATAAACCCCATCACTTCAGATGTATACCTCTGTACTAAAAATTGATGAATTCTAAATTATCTAAAATAAAAATTTCTTTTTAACTAAATGACATGTTATAGTATTGTTCAAAATGACAGGAATCTAATATTGAGTCTACATTCATGTCACAAATTAATATTCTGTAAATTATAAAAATAAAAGTCAAAGTTATTAACTAAAACCTCTAGCTTTAGGTTGAATTCATGAAGAAAAACATTCTAGAAAAAAAAGGAAGAATAATTACATTGTGAAGAAATAAGACATCTAATGGTGTGAATCAAATATTTTTTCTTCTACTTTGAAAGCTTGGGTGAGATGTGGCATAGCATATAAACTGATTTAAAGAAAGCTACAACCCAGCAGTTACTTCTATTAATTAATTAATTATTAAACTCGGATCCTGAGTTTTCTCAGCTTCTATGAAAACATGTAGCGTTTCTTTTAGAATGGTATGATATAGTATACAGATGCTTATGACAATATAACATTGGTTGACCATATCTGGCCTGCAGAATTGCTTTAGTTAACCTGAAGAGTATTTTAAAAATCAGGAAAATTTCTTATAAATATTAGAAATTTCAGCTTCTTTTGAAAAACTCTGAAGTCTTACAACAATATTGAGCCTGCATTATCATAAGTCATCTGTCCTCTAGGGCTGAGTAGCAGCTATTCTCTTGGGATCAGAGCTTGATGGCTCCTAGCACAGTTGAGCTCACTCATCTCACCTGCCTGGACACTGCAAGTATCTGATGCTGTACCTCATCCTAAAACAAGTCTGGCACAAAACCCCTCAGTAAATGTCAGAGCTCTTCCCAGGCCACCTATTTTTTCCATTTCTCCATTAGTAAAATATAAAAATCCATCACAGTAGAATTTTTCCAATGGCTTTTTTGGGGTGAGGAGTGTGCCCATAATGTGTAGGTAAAATTTTAAACCTATGTTCTATGGTGCTTTCATTCCCTTTACGTGTGTAGTCAACCAACAAAGCTATTATATGTCTGTAGACTTCTGTGGGCCTAGCAGAGAAGAAGGAATTGGTATACAACTGGAAGTCTTATTGGAGTCAGCATCTACTGTTGGAATTAGGGTTTTGAATGTGAAAACCTAGATTTGACCACTTCAAAGTTAGAATTTTAAAAATTAGGTCATTATAAGAAATAAGTCAAATCCAAATGTGTTAAATATAAAGTATAAAATAGACTGTTACCAAGATTTTTTTTTTCCAAACAAGGATTACTTGCTAGATATAGCAGTTTAGTTATTTCTGGAAACTTTGGTTTTAATGCTAGTCCAGCTGTGAGTGGCTTTGTGGATTTGAGCTAGTCATTTAACCTCTCAGGTCCTTAGGGTACTTTTCTACAAAATGAGGAGGCTGGGCTCAGGTACCTTCCAGCTCTCAAAGTCTATTCTATGATTCTAGGATGCTGGGGGCAGACAATTCATTTCAGTTTTTTGTATAAATGACATCCAGTGTCATGAAATAATGTGTCAAGAGCAGCAGCAGGGTCTTTCTATCTTGAATTTGGTTTGAAGCCAGCAGATAGGGTTGCTTGAATTCATTTTCTTTCTTTGGTGAGGGGATAGGTTTGATGACCTAATGGGCCTTTTCCATCTCTTGTATCTTTGATGAGGCTACTAGGCCTCTAAGTTGGGAACTGCAAAGAGTTACTGCGGTGAATTCTCCTTTGTAGTGATTTTTTCTTTTTGATCATGTTTGATATTTTTACAATTGCACTTTGATTCGGATTATATCCACTACATAGCTCAGTGTGCTAGTGAGCTGAGACTTTGCTAAGATATAGATACACAAGTATAGAAATTAAAAATGACAAGCCAAAGTATTGCTGCATGCTGTTTATATATATTATTTGAAGTAGTTGGTTGTAGTTCAGTGAAGTTCCATAGTGGTTATATTGGCTTCAATAAAAAAAAATAGTTTTATATATATTTTTCTGTATAGTAACTTACTGGGAATGACTACAATATCTCTTTCTTTTTTCTTTTAACAATTCCTGAAATGTACATTCGGTTACAGTCCATTCAGGAAACTAAAAATGGATATTTCATGAAAATGGACTCCAGTTGTAAGATAATTTTGACTGCCAGCAAAATGGAAAAAGAAATTTAATTTAACTTTTTCAGGAAACAAAATTTCAGGAAAAAAACAACCAAATTTTTTTAATATACTTTACCATTAAAAACCATATTTTATAGCATTCTAAACAGTGGAGAATAGAAAAATCCAAAAAAGACAGAAAATTACCCAGAAAATATAGTAAAGCCCTAAACAGAAAAAGAATTTTCATAAACACAAAACAGTTTGATATTGTATATTCATTTTGAAAATTATTTATGTATGTGCCTATGTACATGCATACATATAAATGTACATGCATATCTATCTCTATCTCTATGTCTCTATTTAACCATATATATTATGGTTAAATATAAATGGATAAAAAATACATAAATAAATCCTGTATCCATATTTTGAATGTTAGATATTATTTTCCAATTCTGTAAGTAATCTTAAAAACCATTAAATTCTTTTAATATTTCAGAGGCATTTCCAAAACCATTGCAATTGTGCAATTCATAAGAGCTGAAATTGAAAGAATAAGAGGAAACACAAGAGGGAAATCTTCAAAGAGGAGAATGTAGATTCAAAATGTGCAACTAAACACCAAAATGAGTTGGAATTATAAAAAAATCTAGAATTTAACATGTCAAAGATGAAACAGTGGGGATTTTTCTTTCACCAACATTCTCTCTTAACACTAAGAATGATAGAAACATTACATTTCTATGAATTAAGTTTATATTGTTCAGAAAACTTGATAAATATATTAATAGTAAATGAACTGAACAAAAGTCTCAAAATACAATATTTACAAATATTTGTTAAATTATTTCCCTATGAAAATTACTTAAACTTCAAATAGAAACAGAAAAATTTCTAAATTTCCTCAAAGTAACTTTAATGCATAATATAGTTAAATAGGGTAAAATTAATTTTAGTATTAAGTCTTTAGTTAGAAGAAATTCTTAGCTAATACCAAGATTGTAAGGACTCACACACATACCCTGGTATAGTGTGCCAGTTAACAAAATATGGAAATTATTGCCTATTGCTGTTTTGGATTAAAGGTTGACTCTCATTCTCCTTGCTTTAAGGAAGAGGCCCTTTTACTAAACAAAAATATTTCTACTCTAGGATAAACATGAAGGTTAAAAGCAAAGGCATTAAAAAGACAAAGTAGTCTAGAGAAAGTTAACCTTTAAACTATGCAAGAACTAGTTGCTTGACAAAGATAGTTTTCATTGAGCCCTTTCTTTCTTAACCATTTTCTAAATTCAGGCCATGGTCAATTAGTGGAATTTCCTGTCCTAATGAATATTCTAGTTCTTATTGTGAGGGTTTTTATTTTTTGGCTTCCTTGATACTCCTTAACTTTTACTAAGGGATTCTGACTTTTTACGCAAAGATGTACATTGAAATAAGTCTTCACATTGATAGAAACAGCACATGAGAATTTATTCAGTAATCTTTATTTCACAACAAACCAATCACATTGCTTAGCAGTGAGAAAGAAGTTTATTCAAGAGGAACAAGGAAACAAATTGCACCTAAATAAATGCTGTTACAATTTTTAAATTCAAGCTCTTTTTAATTTTATAACATTAAATAAGCTAAAAGAATATTTAATCAAACTAATATAGTCAACGCACATTTTGAATAACCAGTTACATAAGAAATTAAAATCCGAACAATTGAGCTAATTTAAAAATTCCCCTTAAAAATGAATAATGAAGGAGAAGAAACTCAGCTCTACAACCTGAGTCAACTATCATTAAATAAACATCTGGGAATATAATTAAACATTTGAATAAGATATTCAAGAACTAATAATAAAGATAGATAAAATGAAAAGAAATAATGAAATGAGAGATAACTGGACTTAGAAAAGAAAAAGAAGAAAAAATTAGAAATAAATATTAAATTATAAGGTATAACAAATTTAATAGATTGGAAAGTAAATTCAATAAAGCACATAGAATTAAAATGAAAAAATTATCATAAGAATGAAAATAAAATAAAGAAATAAGTAAAAGTGGTCAAAGAGAAAAATGGTTGAAATAAAAGTTAAGCAAAGATGATCCAACTTATGCACAATTGGAGACCTTGAAGAAGAAAAACAAAACAATGTAAGAGAAGTAATATTTAAAATTATCAACCAAGAAAATTTTCTGTGTATAAAATGAGAAATAAGTCTAAATAATGGAAAGAATATATGATAATTCTATGCTGCATAAGAAATAAGCACAAATTAAGCTACTTAAAACACAGTTATTATCTCATAATTTCTGTAGGTCATGATTCCAGGCATATGTTCTAGCAAGTCCTCAGCTCTGGGTCTCACAAGACTGCAAAGTGTAAGCTGAGCTTTATTCTCTCTTGAGCTTGACAAGGGGGATGTGCTATAAACAGAATTTATTTTCTTGTAGCTGTTCGGCTGCTTCACTCATATCAGCCTGAGACCACTCTCAGGTCCTAGAGACCACTCAGTTTTCTGCTGTATGACATTTTCATAGACATTTCTAACACAGCAGTTCTTCAAATGCAGCAGGAGAATAAGAAGAACTCTACTAACAAGATGAAGTCTTATGTAAAGTAACAAAATATGGAAGTCACACAAGTTTGCTAACTTCGATTGGTCAGAAGAAAGTCACAGGTCTCATTTACATTCAAGGAGATGGAATAATATATGAGCATAAATATCAGAAGGCGGAGATCATTAGGATTTGCCTTAGGGTCTGTCTGTTACAAAAGCCAATTGATTTTGTGAGATTCAACCAGTAACAATTTGAAAATGCTGAAAATCCCTTTTTTTTTAGTTTGCCTTCCTAATTCACAGTGCCCGCACAGGAGAAATGCTACTCAAACAATTGTAGAATTTAAATAAGTCAATAATTAAAATGTGAAGTTAAAAAATGAAATTAAAATGAAAATATAAAATACTTTGCAATTAAAAACCAAAATAACAATTATAATTTGTCAATACAATTTTTAAAAAATAAGTTTAAGAAAGAACAAAAAAGAAAACAAAATGAAATGTCACAGTATTAGAACATAATGGTTAATAGGCTTTATCCTTTTCCTGATTATAACCAGAACTTCTGTCTTCCTTGCATTATATTAATATTCTCTACTTTTGATTTTCTTATTCATAATTAAAAGTATTTATTAAATATTTGCTACCAACTACTATGTACCAGGTATTGTGCTAAGCATATCTTTATTTCTTCAAGATGAAATCTTAAAAATACATTATCTTCATACGCTGGAACTCTCAATTTTCAACTTTTCAGCTAAAAATGTACATTTTTAGAATGTACTTTTGTACATTCTATATTCACATTTAAGTAAAAGTACAAACTCTAGGGAAGCAATTTAGTAGTTTGCTCTTTGTCTCTGTTGGATTCATATTCTTTGCCTTACTTGGTGACTTTGATACTTGTTTCCAATCTGTCTGCCCCTCACCCCATCTTCTCATTGCTCGACTTCCCTTTTACATTTTATAATCTCTGTTTCTAATTAACCCTTTCTCTCTACTCTTTGCTCTGGATTTACCATATATCTAGAGCCACAGAGGAGAAACTTCTACATCTCAAAAGACATGGGACCTTACTAAATAGTCAAGTATCTCTGGTTCCTAATGTGGGGGAAAGAAGATTCATTTTAGCCTGAGCAGCAAGCCAGCATAGTTTGTCAACATCTCCAGTATACTTCTTTCTGCTCCAACCAACATCACCTTCATTATCATCTCCTCCATCATCGTCACCAGTACAAATGAATTTTTATCATGCAACTACAAATATTCATGTGAAATTTAATGCTAAACACTTTGAGTGCATTAAATTAAGGCAGATAATTTTCTATTGAAATTTTCTTATAATCAATTCAGAACAGTTCAACAACCTCAATTTCACAAAGATTAAATGACTTGTCCAATATCTAGTTAATGTCAGACCTTGAATTCACACACTAATCTGTCTGATTTTAAATCAGAGAGTTAACCACTGCACAAACTGGCTCCCATTATCAATGCTTATTGAGAATTTAGAGTGTGTTAACAAGCTTAAACCCCATTCTTTTTATGATTTAGGTATAACAATCTACTGCAATTTATAGTTAAGGTTTGTCACATACATTATTGATCTAAAAATATTAACCTCATTTTAGAACAGAGCTGATTTCTCAAAACTTTACAGTAATCATTCTATTCATAAAAGTTAAAGAGTTATAGATTATAGATAACAAAAAAACATAAAATCTCTTTGCCAGCTTTATTGAAAAAAAGATTAAATCTATATATGAAAACCTGGAAATCCATAATTATGGAAACTAAGACTATTATTGAAAATAGCTGTTTTCCTATAATGGGAGGAAACTGAGAAAATGGGTAAAACAATTCAAAAATGGACACAATTTGATATTACAAAACAAACCAAATCTCTTTGGCCTCTAAAATATAAGCAGCAGAAGTGAAGCATTGTCATAAACTCAATGAAAGGTTTTAGCTCAGTAAACAAGACAAGAATAGACTATGTGCCAGATGCATTCGAAAGGATGAGCCACATTTTACTGACTGTTGATCCCTGACCTGCTTCAATTCCTGGGTAAGGTAACAGGCATCCCAAAAATGATCCTTAAACAACTCAAGATCTTACTGTCAAAGGAAATTTGCTAGTCTTTCAAAAGGAAAAACAGAAAGGAGACTCAGATATCAGAGTAAATTATTATATATGACCAATCAGCCCAACAATTGCCAAACTGATGATTAATAAGGAAGATTTTGAAAATGCAAAAGCTAAATATTAATATATTCAGCATGTACACATGTGCATACACAGATACACACACACATCCACACATCCACAGAACACACTACATTCAATGTTTGACAATTCATTGGTGGAGGAACATCCAATCTATAAATTGATTTCAGTAGACTATGTGGGTTATATACTGTCATTGCCAAATCCTTAACAATTAACTATGTACACAGTAGTGTTATTAGGATTAAGAGGCTGATATAAAAAGCATGAATGGGCCAATGAGAAAAGGGATACAGATTAGAAAAGATGTACATAAGCAGGCAAACAAGTTATTGTGTGTTCATCAGATGTCTTCAAGACCTGGAAAGTTATGAGCATAGAGGAATGAGGACTCTGGAGGATACTGCAGGTCAGGATGAGTGGTGAAGAGTGAGGCGGTATGGATTCTGTTATTATGGCTTCTGCTATAATAATGTTTTGCTACAGAACATCAGATTTTATCCCTAATACACAATTTTAACAGACTATATAAGAATATTTAAGAGGTTGCAGGAGCACAGAGTAGAAGGTGCCCTTTCTGTGCATCCTGGCTTAGAACAGGGAGGCCCAGGAGAACTAAGCTATGTACCCATTTCTTCTTCCAAACGATCTTATAAGCTGGGTCACTCTTTCTTCCTTAGGGAAACGTGGAGATTGGTAGAAAGCTAAGCCACAAGTGTCATTCTAGCTAACGTCTCTCCACCATGGAAATTTGAGATGAGAAAAATGGTGGTTTTCCTCTAATTTTCAACACTAGGTTTTGAGACAAAGCCAGAGCATGGCATGCAATAGGTATGTGCATTTTCTTCTCTCCACTTGACTCCACTATGCATTGAAGGGAACAGATTGAAGTAAGCACAAGGTACATGCAAGACGTAGAATTAAAAGAAAGGTTAAAGAAAGGTGTGTCAACTCATTCCGATTCCAGTTTAGTAAATTCCTGAAACTGATAAAACACTGCGGAAGCAACTATAAATTATCATCAGGATTAGCCCAACACCTGTGCCCAGTGGGGCAGGCTCAGGTACAATTTTAAACCTTTTGGACAAAAAAATTTCCCTAAGTTTTACATATATTAATGGTAAAAAAATATTTATTGGCTATCTAATGAACTGATCTCACAATGACTTAAGAGACTAAGAAGCTATTTCTCTTACCAGTGCCAACATATGTAGTACTTATAAGCTCACAGGTCAATAATAGGAATACATCACTAAGCACCAATCACTATGAGTGATAAAGATCCCTCATTAAGGGAAAAAAGATTCAATTTTATAGTACTTACCAAAATAATTCCTATAGATTTCAATATCTATACAACTCAATTTAATTACTTACCATCCATACACATATATTCATCTCTCATAAAAATAGGAATGATTACACATGAGGACGTGACAATACTAACCAAACCACACAATAAATATTTATTTATCAAATAACTTATAGATACAGTTTAGACATTACACAATGTCTAATTGTTAAAAGTGTACAAACACCAAAATATGCATTCAAATACATAAAATAATGACCAATATTGTATTTATACCATAAATACAGTGATAATGTTAAATACAGAAAAGGAGGGAATAAAGGACAGACTCTACCATGTCTAATCAAAATGCTACAAATGACATTTAACTTCTGCTCAGATCCAGACAGCTCTACTAGGAAATTTAACTGATGTCCCGCACACTTCCCTGACAGAATGCACTGTGGTTCTGTTAATAAACCTGAATCTATCATGGGTGTATGTGCCCAGAAATTGTTCATTCTATCTTTCTTTTCTAGGGGACCAAGAATGGCCCAGACCAGTAAACCTCCTAGTCATTGGCTCAGACATCAGAGTTGGTACAAAATTTCCAACACGTGTGTATCTGAAATTTCACATATTGTGCATGTGTAATTGGTATCTGGAGGAGAATATATGAAATGCATGATTTTCCTACAAACTTTAAGTTGCACAGCTGTTTTTGCCATCTTTTGTACAGAAATAAAAATCAGACATGTTTTCCATTGGTAATATTATGAATGCCATAGTTTCAAATATGTCATTCAAATAGTCTACATATGAAAACACACAAAAGTTTTATGTGTGTTTTCATATGTAGACTAAAATAAAATAACTCTCTTTCAATATGTAACATTAATAAAAGAATTGAACCTATGCAGAAGGTAAGTTAACAGATGGTAGACTCACTTCTCTAAAAGATCATAATCATGCTATCCTCTCAATATATACATATTTATTTAAAATAAAGCAAAGTTGAATTTTACTTCAGCATTCTCTTCCCATTTTGCTTTGAGTGAAAAAGGCATATATATATGTATATGTAACTTTTAATTCAGAAGACCCTCAGAGTAGTTAAAAATCATGTTTGCTTCTCAAAAGTAGAATAGCTTATAAGAATTGAAAAATGATTTTACAATTTTATTTTTTCAATAAAAATTTTAATATATGTGAGAAGCATTTATTTGTATTTATTAATCTGGCTAGAAGAATTTTAGTCATTTGTGGAAGATTCTATTTTCCAAAACTGGCTGAAACAAAGCCCTTTTATAACGTGTTTTAGAAACTTCCATCAGAAATTAAAGGCCTATATTTTCTGAATCTTCGCAGGCTTGTGACTATGGCAGAACTGATGCTGTGTGACTTCTGAGGCTAGATCACACAGTGTTGATGTGGCTTGCCACCATTTTTCTTGGGGCTCTTGTTCTCAGACTCCTGTTACCACATAGTGAGGAAGCACACGCAGTCTACGGTGAGGCCATGTGAAGAGCAACCACTGATGGGGAAGAGGCAAACTAAAGCCCAGCTCCAATTGAAGATAATTGATCAAAATAAATGTTTGATGTTTTAAGCCACTGAGGCTTAGTGTCATTATTTACGTAAAAATAGGTAACTGGAACTTCATTGTACTCAAATGCTTTAGCCTCAATCCAAAGTGATTAGCATCTCTCAAACTGACTAGTACAAAGGCACCACAAGTATCTCCACTTTCCAAATCCCACTCAATAGAAAGGGGCCTTGAACAATAATAATCTTCTCAGAAAGTAGAAGAGTTAGAGTTAGATCCCAGTTAGAGGGATCAGCAAAGAGGGTGACTGTTAAAATTACAGTATTAAAACCAATAAACACAATGGCAGAAGTGAGAAAAGACACAGATCAGGAAGAATTACGAATACCATACCCAATATTTTGAGCTTTTTCCTCTAGCTATAAAAAAAAAACTACTGAAGGATTATGTATAATAAATCACACCCTTTATAAAGAATGAGTTAGAAGAAGGATGAGACTGCCAACAACAAAGCATACAGAATGATTTAAAGGCAATTACAATGATCCAGGCAAGAAACAAAGACAACCTAAAAAAAACCAACAATAATATAGTATGAAGAATAATAGGTGTAGAGTGTTAAAGAGGAATAATCCAGGGGCAAGTAATCTGCCTACTACAGAAAAAGAGTATAATGTTTCTTTATATTTTTCTACAATAATTGACTTATTTTCTATTTAATTAAAATCGGTCTAGATACCAATTAAGAGACAGTCTCAAATTTGCCGTATATTAGAAGAAAAATATAAAACACAGTAGGGCACGGTGGGAAAATGAAGCATTATAAACCTTTACTTCAATGTAGAATATCATTTACCAGAAACCACTCACCAGAGAACATTTGATGAATTTACACCATGCAAAACAGTACATATGAATGTTTAAAAAACAGAAGACAGGAACTATCTTACAGAGGAAATAGGACAGTGATATAAAAATAGACAAAGATATAAAAAGACTACAGAATTCCTATCTCCATTTGAAGATAAAATTGCATACTGCACACACATTGAATCTATGTACTGAAATGATGCAGGGCAATCATGTGATGGGAAATAAAAGGAGGTATGTCAGGGAAAAAGGGAATCACTCTTATGGTTGAAATACTGACATTGATTTAGGTAAAACAACTTTGTGGCCCTAGAGGGGAAACATATAAAATACTTTTTGCATTTCTATTTGAATAATATAATCACCGGGACTTTTTGCTCGAAAAGACAGCAACCTAAATCAATCCAGTTGAAGTAAAAAGGGAATTGGTTGGTTAATGTACCTGGAAAAAAAATTAAACAACTCAGAGAATCACAAGGCATGCCATCTCTTCTCTCTCTTTCTCTTTGCAAACTGGACTCATTCTCCTCACCTGCACATAGGCATTTTTCATGTTGGGGAAATATGGCCATTATAGTCCCAGTTCAGCAACCTCAGTGGAAAGAGAATGTTTCATTCTTTAATATTCCCAGGAAAGAATTCTGAGTATGCATTCATGTATACCATCATTTATTTAACAAAAAAAATTGGCTATTTCTGTTTTGGTTATACAATCATCCCCTTGTACTAAACACAGCAGCCAAGTGAACAGGCTATTATTTTTCCATGTCTCTATAGGTCCACCCCCATATAAAAAATTCATATCACTTGTTAAAAGAACAAAAAAATTTCCCCCCCAAACCCCAAATCTTCATATATCACAGTTTCCCCCAAACAATAATGGTTTCTTTAAATTAAAAATAATGCCCATTTTCAAAGCATTGTATTTACCCAGATAAAATTGTTAGAAGGTTAGCTACTTAGTTATTACTGAAAGTTTTAGAATAAAACTACCTATGTCCCCAAGAGATTAATTTGTGTGTGAGCCTATTAGCAGAAAACTTTGAAGAAATGCTACTAAGGGCACCCTTGATGAACATTTGAATTACCTAATTATTATCTGTAAACCATGAGTACAGCAATTTGTAAATAACCGAGCACAGCACAAACAATTTTCATTAACCACACAGGCCCAAGAAAATTTAATTTAGTTATCACATATAAATTTACATGGCTATTTGATTATTTCAGCGCTTATCACACACAAGGATAAAAAGAAGTCAAAGTTGGAAAAAGTGTTAGAAAAAGTATCAACTTGGGAAGGTTTTCTTTATGACATGACTTTAGTAGCTGAGGAATTGAAAGAATACATTACGAAATTCAAGTAGGAATGACTTCCATGTCTAAGACGATCGGGTAACAGGTACCACTAGTCTTTTTGCCTTAACAGCTCAAGAGCTGGCCAAGACTACATGAAACAAATGCTTTCGGACTCTGAACGACAGACATGAATATCTCTGAGAGAAGAAAAAACAACGAGGGAACCCCCACGATTGCAACTGTTTTCTACCTGGTATCACTTCCGAGAGCATGATCAAGTGAGAGAGAACTCAGGCACATTCCAGGGTTCCCAGGTTCTTGCTGAGCTGAGGAGACAGAGATAGCAACTCAGGGGAGTGGGGCAGAGTTCTGAAAATGAGAGCGCTATGTAACAAAAACCTCCAGAAATCTGCATGTGGCCCTTTGTGTCTGTTGGTGAAACACTGTGAGATTGAGCAAAAAACTATAAGGGAGCTGCCAACTAAATTATTCGCAGAGCTCACACAAGGCTAGGAGATATTTGACTTGCAACCAGTGACAGCAGAGAGACCATAGTGACAAATGAGGCTTTTCAGTAGAGAACCCAAAAAAGTCAGTTTTGAAACAAAGGCTGCAGTGTGATAAAGGCTACACCACACTCACTTTAAACATCATAAATAAGTTTTGAATGTAACTCACAACTACTGGTCAAAACAAAAGGAAGACAATAAAAACCAAACACAAAACAATGTAATATACTCAACAGTTGGAATCCAATCAAATATTACCAAAACATATATTACTAAATATATTACTAATATATTACTAAAATATACTCATATATTCCTTAATGAGGACAAAAATAAGTCAATAAAAACAGAACCAGAAATGGCAGCGATGATAGAAATAACAGATGCCAATGTTAAAACACCTGTTACAAAAATGTCACCAACTTAAAGAAGACATGACCACACTGAAGATATAAATGGAAAGGAAAGAAAAGAACCAAAGGGAAAGATAGGACCGAATCTACTATTGGGGTTAGGAGCAGATTGGATGTTACAGAAGAAAAGAGTGATTCAATGTCATACTTCTTAATTACTATGGCAGTTACATGTGTGTAGCAGTTTTCAAAACTCATTGAACTGTACAATTAAACTAAGTGATTATTTTGTATGTAAACTATTTGATTTTAGAAATAAAACTCATTTATAAACTTACCTGACAAAATGACAGATTGAATATGTATTCCTAAAACTCCAGCTTTGTGTCCAACAAAAGGTAAAAGAGAAATCAGAAACAGAGAAATCTCCTGCTCCTACTGACAACTGGAGATAAGTGAGGGCGGCTGACAGGGTAGTTTCAATGTTTGAGTGGAAATTGGGGTTAGAGCCATTCCCTCCTTTATGGCTTCAGATTTGAAACGTGCTTCCTGAGCAAAGCATACCATGAACCCACCAAGAGCCAAGCTGGAAAACAGTACTCTGCCCATAAGACGAGGTGATGCAGAATCACCCTTCGTGGGCTGGGCCCAGGCTGCATCCTCTAAATGGGTACAGCACCAGAAATTATACTATCCGCATTGCAAACCACTTGCAAATATAAGTCTCAGTTTGCAATTCTTCAGCCTAAGAGCCTGGAACACAGCTAATAAATCATTTCACATATAGCCCTCAAAGTGTAACATACATATGGGAGAAAAGTCCCATGAAAATTGTCACAAAAATATGAATTTTGAGGTATTAGAGTCAGCTTAAGAAAACACATATAAAAGATGAAAAAAAATTAAACATAGTAGAGAGATTGGAAACAATGTTAACATAAATGCTTTTATAAATCTTCAGGGGGAAAAAAGAGAAAGCAGTACAGAAAGGAAAAACAGAAATTTTAATAAAAATCAAGGTAGATACAAAAAAGAACCAAAACTAATTTTGTAAATTAAAACACATTTAGTGGAAATAAAATTCAATATTCATGCTATATAAGGACTTCCAAAATGCATATAAGAAAAGCTCTAGAAAGATAATAAAGACATTGTTGTAGAGGAAACATTTGAAGGGTTGATGGTTGAAAGTTTTCCAAAATAGCAGTGAGCCATGAGTTTTATGTTGAGAAAATCCCCTAAGCAGTATTGTATGGATGTGATGTATTGATTTTAAGACATACAATACTTAAACTATAAAACATCAAGGATAAATAATAAATTCTAAAAGCAACCAAAAAGAAAATAAAATGACTAAAAAGAATTAAAAATTAGAAAACTTCTTTTTTTAAAAAAAAGTAGGCAGTCTACAATAAATTACATTTTCAAGTATTGAGAAAGAAGAATTGTGAATCTAAAACTTAGTTAAACTGTCATTCCAAAACAATGAGGTTTACAAAACAGTTGTTTTCCGTCATAGTGAGACGGTTTAATTCATGCTTCTCTTAAATTGATACATACATAATCAGTACTTACATGAAGAGATAATAAAAATTAATAATGCTATGAACTTTTTTCAGAAATAAACAAGGACTTTGAGCTGCATATTAAAAATACAGATAAATAGGATGATCAATACTAATGCATATTCTAACATCACTAGACTTCAAAGTTAAGGAAATGATCTTCTGGGCAAAACGGTCAAATCATCTAAAGAAGAAATAATCAGGATTAGTCTCAGATTCTCCAAAGAAAAATTTAATGCCAGCATGCAGTTAAGCAATATCTAGAAGTCTTCAGGGAGAAAGAGTTGATCTTAGAATATTTAGGGCTTAGTCGAACGTCTTTCAACTATTAAGATATCACATTAACACTTTTGAAGACTGAAGAATTCATGGAGTACATTTCCAGGTAGTCTTAGGGAGACTCCTAGAAAACAAAGTTCATACTAGATATTCTCTTATTATACTTAACTAGTAGCTTCCTACTAATTACATATTCAGTTGTTTGCTGATTGATTTTCATATATTAATCTTATATCCATGTCGTTAATAAAAAGACAATGTGTGCTGAAGAATATGTGTTGTTCCAAATTAATCTATAGACTCAATGAAACACCGACGCAAACCTCAACATTGTTCACTAATTTCACAAGGTTATTTAAAAATATATGTGGAAGAATAAGGGCCAAGTATAGCCAAGATAATTCCGAAGGATAGGGAACTTGCCCCAAGAGATAAAATGACTTATTGTGAAGCCATGCTGACAGCGATAGCAATTGAAACAGTGTAATATTGAATAAGAATATATCCTTATTTTTATATATAGATATGTTTCTCATACATAACACATATATGTGAAATAAAATAGGGAACACAGAAAGAGATTCACATATATATGAGATTTTTATATATAAAAAAGGCAACATCACATCAGTGGGAAAAGAGGATAACAAATGAAGCTGGGGAAAATATTCTTTATAAGAAAAATTATAAAACTGCAAAAAGAAAAAAAGTCAAGTCAAGTCCATGTGAATTAGGGACTTAAATATATTTTTTAAACCTTTAAGGTCTGACTGTGGTGGAGCAAAGGCAATATATGTGACCTAAACATTTGTCGTTTGTACCCACCTAATATGCTGAAATAAAAAAAAATAAAATGAAATAAAAGTAAACCTTTAAAATTCTTAGTGCAAATATATAGGTGAGCATTTTTTAATACTGCAATGGAGAAAGATTTTCTAAACAAGAGGCGAAAGCACTGAGCATACAGTAAAATGTTACGTGTTTAACAATACTTTTAAGAACTTTTCTCTCAGCTCTGTTTAAACTTCGTGGGAAATCTCCTGTAACTTACAGGATAGTAGCCTGTGAGATCATCTACGGGAGTGCTGATAGAAATCCTTCTGGTGTTGCTCTCTCTCCCCAGAAGGAGGAAGACTGAGACCAGAATTATAGAATCTAGGGAATGTACTAGTCAGCAACTTAGGAAAAGCAAGCAGAGTATTGGTGACAAAAAGGTTTGGGGGAAGAGGTGTGTGGTTGCGCCACTTAGAACAGGATCAAGAATGTGAGAACACTAGATCAGTAGCTCTGAACTCCTCTGAGCTTCGGTAACTGGCTAGCTACCTGGTAACAAGTTGGTTATACTAGGTATCTTCCATCACAGCAGAAATAATACTTTTTCTCCTTATTCCTTGAATCAGTTACTATCTGCCATAATATTCTTCTAACACCTGGGAATTCAATGGTGAACAGAATGGAAGAGGTAAATATGTGAAATTTACATTCTAATAAGGAACCAGAATGATACATGATAGAACAAATATTCACAAATGATAAAATTACAGTAAATGTTAAGAAGAATTTAAGATGGAATAAATGTCAGCGGTGGATTTGGTTTTCTTTCCTCGGCTCCATCAGCACAGATTGTCATGGACTCCCGTACATCCTTGTATCAGACCCGGCAACTCACTTCACAGAAGCAGTCATAAAATAATGGCTAAGGAAAAACTTTATAGCCATAATCACTGAAAATTGCCCAGCAAATGACATAAGGTGATCACTATTCAAAAGCTGCTGGCCTTACAGAAAAGTAAATTGTCCTCTTGCATATCCAGCCTTCAAGGCAAGGAGGGGGACTTCCCTTGTGAGCTTAGGATGCTGTCTTTAGTAAAAGGTACGCACTCGGAACCAGTGCATATTACATATATATACCCATTACACATATACTTTCCCACACTGACAAAATACTCAGTTCTGAGAACTAAGAGGTAGATCCTCCTTCACCTGCAGAGCTTTTAAAACCTAAAACCTAAGCCCCTAACTTTCTGGTATAGTCAAATGCACCTGGTACAAATGTGGCTTTTGTCCTGAACTTCCCTTTGTCTTTTTAATTTTGATCCCCAGGGATTTTCCTTAAAGTTGTGGGATTGCAACTATACATATCAAGGAACGTTTATTTTATCTGACATTTTGATGTATTATTAGGAGGGTCTTTCAGACTATACATTCAAAATACTGTAAGAAGCAAATGTTCTAAATTTGCACAATATCAGTCAGATTGTAACAGTAGAAGAGAAGTAATAGAGAAAGACAGGAATATCTTTTTTTATATGAGATACATTATGATGGTTTGAACATTTAAGACTTAAGTAATCAGTCAATTATTAATTAAAATTAGATAGCTTTTTTCCCTATATTAAATTGGACTGCTAGACATAATTTTATATCCAGTACCAGGATAGGTTTGGAAAAATAAGCATCCTTAATCACTGGTGAGGGGAGCTGAAATCCAAATAACATTTAGAAAAATAAATTGGAAATCTGTATGAAGAATCTTGAAATGTGTCCTAAAAATATCATCTGCTATTTCCAAGACTGCTACACAGATATTTTAATTTAAATACTGTTTATAAGAGGAAATATGGACATTAGTTCATTATTTACCAGTAAATATTTTTTGAGTTCCCACCATGAGTCAGTAGTAAGTGCCTGGGAGACAGCAGTAAACAAGAAATATAATGCTCCTGGTCTCTAGAAATTTATACATGGGAGGTGAAGGGAGACAGACAATAAACAAATAAACAAGATGGTATAGATGATTTTATCAATACTGTAAAGAGGGGTGCTGTTCCATATATGTGGGTTAAAAAAGTTATCTGAGATAAAATGACTCCAGAGAGGAGTTCTGAAGAAGGATGCAGGCTTCCTCCTTTCAACATCAGGGAGAACAGCCTTGTTGTTTTGGTTTGATTGACACTGTGGCAGCCTGCATGCTCAACTCTTAAAGGGACAAAACAGTGCCGAATGTCCTATAGTCTGGCACAGTGGACAGTGGCTTTACAATCCAGCCTCAAGAAGGAATTGGAATCCCCATCTTACAGAATTGATGGGACTGATCACATATGATTTTCTCGCGGTTTTTGCAAATATTTGAGAATGGGGATGGAGGCAGTGAAGGGTGGCTAATATGGGAATGACATTATTGGAACTCCAGCACTGCAGTCTCTGATTTCAGTTCAAATAAGAGACGACATTTAATCCTACCGTCCCTCCTTCCTGTTGCTATGTGAATTACCTACTGCAATTCTATCCCAATATCCCAAATGTCCTGCTATCCAACTAATCAGGAAAGTTAAAGACTTCTTAGAATAACAGAACATTGAAAGCAGACAGATTTAGTCATTTAGAAGCTCATTAGTAAAACAAATAAGCCCTAAATTCAGTGAGAAAATGCAGTAAGTAAATGATTTCTTGAATTGAGATAACCAAAAAAAAAGTTGCATATATTTCTCTTTAAATATAAACATATACTATATATTCCCCTTATTTTATTTTATTTTCCTGTATGTTCTATATGTTCTAATATAAGCAAATGTACTTTTAAATGTTGCTACATATGTCCCTTTAAATGAGGGAACATATGCACTTCATTGGTTGTCTTATTTAAAAAATTTTTCTTTCCTTCTCTACCCATTCATATAAATCACCCTTTTTAAAATATATTTACTTGTTCATAAATTTCAACCCCTTCTGAGGCATTGTTTTTAATTTGCTAAAAGGCATTGTTTTGTTCTCTTTCTGGCTGATAGTGACACACTCAGTGGACAATATGTGTACACAAAACCTCAGATAAATACATTTTAAAAGTTCTGAACTACACTATTTCAAGAACAAAATGAAAATGCTGAAACTCCAAATTCAGACAGATAGATATGTTGAGTCCCTGGTTATTACACTGATTTAGTCCAAGCAAATACATTCTATAGAAAATATTGAAAGATAACAAAGAAGAGGTTTTAAAATCCTATATCTTGGAAAGTATTGTATTTTCACAATCCAGAAAAATTCACACCCTTTTTTTTGAAATCTTAGAAAACAATCTTTCTCTCTTAATGAGCCCTGCTTGCAAACTCTCTACCACATGAACTGTTTGGAAAAATAAATCTTTAAAGTTTAAAAATGGGAAATTTACCCTGGCACATTGACCCTTTCTCTAATAAAATATTACATCAGACAGTCTCAAAATATTCTCTGTCCTGTTCCTCCCCACACTGTGGTTCAAAAGCACATGGTCCCCTTTCAGTTTTTAATAATCGAAAGCTAGATATGAGGGGAAAGAAAAAAAGACCATTCTGCTGGAATTTTTCCTAATGGGCTTAACATTTCATAATATGCTGTTGAAAAGTGAAGACTGCATTGTTGTTGTTGTTTAAAATATAAAGGCCCTCTTTCCCTGCTGACTGTACAAAGGAAGCTCTCTGAAGCATCACACAACCAGAAGGGTGCCATCTTAACCACCTGAGTCAGCCACATGAGTTCCGTCACCAGCCTGATTCTTTCTCCTTCTTCCTCAAGTTTTTCAAAGTCTGGGGATCAAAGGTAATCTAAATCCACACTAAAATTACCATATGTGTGTGTGTGTGCGTGTATGTATCTTTTTTTTTTTTTAAACTGGGAAATACGCTTTTCCAAACTCTGCAAGGATTCCTAAAAGGCAGAGTATAACCAGCTTACCATCTCTATGAAACTTCCCCTGCAGAGGGGAGCTTTCTTTCTACTCTTCATACCACAATGAAAGAGGAAGAAACAAAGTAACTGAGGACATGATTTCTAGGAATAAGATGTGAAGACATCCTATTATTTTCTCTCCTACTGAGCTGAGTAACAATCTGGACTGCTGTATTAGCTACTGTTCTCAAATGAAAGTAATTAA
This sequence comes from Lepilemur ruficaudatus, assembly GCA_963574885.1. Classification (NCBI taxonomy): domain Eukaryota; kingdom Metazoa; phylum Chordata; class Mammalia; order Primates; family Lepilemuridae; genus Lepilemur; species Lepilemur ruficaudatus. The sequence goes on from CAUYRT010045679.1 coordinate 123,400, forward strand.
GACAATCACCATGGTGAAACTTTCCTAACAAAAACGTAAGCCTCTCAAATACAACAGGACGTAGACTAGCTTCTGTTTTTACATTTGCCTGTGAATTGAAGAGCTTTTACGCATTCAGGCTCCTTCAATATTGTTATTAGTTGGCTTATTTAAAGAACACTAAACTTACACTCTTAAGTCCAGATTTATGTTGTCTAATGAATATGAGTCATTAGAATGGTTTATATCTAGAAGGATTTTCTTTGAGAATTTTAAAATCTACATAAGTCCTTTGCTATTATGATTATAATGTAGTCCTCTTTAAAATTAAAAAAGTTATTAAATAATAAAATCTTAATAATTTAGAATTTGCAAATGATTTGCACAGTAATCCTGTGGGAAAGGCATAGCAGCATTATTTTGCTCATGTTGTGAAATTATGTGACCCTACTGACAGCAAAGGCCAAAGTTGGTCTAAAACCCTTGTTTTCTGTTTATAAGTCTAGCCATTTTACCAAAAATCTTTCTTGAAACCTGTTAAATATCAAAAAGTCTTATCAAATACAATAGTAAGATTTTCACTGAAGGGCTCTAAAAACGAGATTGTCTCATTTCTTAGTGGGTTAAACTTAAAGTGGAGCTTGGGGGTAGGTGGAAGGGTAGTGGGATGGGTAGGTGGGATGATTAATTACATGTGTAAACTTGACTGGGCTAAAGGATGCCCAGGTTGCTGGTAAAACATTATTTCTGGGTGTGTTTGTGAGGGTGTTTCTGTAAGAGATTAGCAATTGAATCAGCAGACTAAGAGGACAGGCACTTACCAGTGTGGGTGGGCATCATCTAATCTGATGAGGGCCCAAATAGAACAAAAGGCAGAGAACAGATGAATTCACTCTTTGTTTGAGCTGGAATATCCATCTTCTCCTGACCTCAGACATCTGTGCTACTGGTTTTCAAGCCTTGAGACTTAGGACTGAATTATATCATTGGCATTCCTTTCTCTCCAGTTTATAGACTACTTAGTGTAGGACTTTTCAGTCTCCATAATTGGCTGAGTCAATTACTATAATAAATCTATCTCTGTCCTTATCTGTCTATCTAATCTATCTATCTATGGATCTATCTATCTATCTCCTATTTGTGTCCTATTGGTTCTGCTTCTCTAAAGAACTACAACTAATACAGTAGGGGATAATAAAAAACTAGAGAAGCTTTCTTTCAGTCCAAAAAAAGTATATTATTTTGATTATTTCCAAATAGAGCTAAAATAAAATTAAGCAGAGTTGATTAGATAGTCACAGAGGTTCAAAAATTAAACAACAGTAACAAAAAATTCTTAAATGGAGAACAAACAGAATGCAATCTTGAACAAAATACTTATTAAAAGCAAAGACTAGAGTGCCTAATGTTTTGGAATGCACTTAATAGGGGCCAATTTAAAACAATGCATTTATTTCAATAAGATTGAGTGTGCTTTTCACACACATTTGTAAAATCCATTTAAAATCATTGAAACAGGCCGGGTGCAGTGGCTCACGCCTGTAATCCTAGCACTCTGGGTGGTTGAGGCGGGAGGATCGTTTAAGCTCAGGAGTTCGAGACCAGCCTGAGCAAGAGTGAGACCCTCATCTCTACTAAAAAATAGAAAGACATTAGCCAGACAACTAAAAATAGAAAAAATTAGCCAGGCATGGAGGCACGTGCCTGTAGTCCCAGCTGCCCAGGAGGCTGAGGCAAGAGGATTGCTTGAGCCCAGGAGTTTGAGGTTGCTGTGAGCTAGGCTGACACCACGGCACTGTAGCTGGGGCAACAGAGTGAGATTCTGTCTCAAAAAAAAAAAAAAATTAACAACAAAAAAATGAAAATAATTGAAAAAAAGAAGAAAGTTTTGTCAGCCCATCTCTCATTTCTTACTGACCAGTTATTAACTTGCTGATTTGGCAAAAATAGGTGACACATAAAATACTAGCTCTATAAATGCCAATTATAAAGCAGGAAAAAGTATGCCTTTATATGTAGCATAGCGTAACATGTTTGAATGATTTTGACAACTCCTAATGAGTTCTTTAATTCCAGTTGTGACATTCATTGCTAAAAGCTTTAGCAGAGAAACATCAATTGCTAGGACATTACTATTTATCAGAAAATATTCCAAATGTTATTGATTATTTCAGTGTAATTAAATTCAGCAAACATTTATTGAGCATGGACTATGTGTCAAACATTATACTAAAACTAAGAATATAAGAAGGAATCACCAACAGTTATTAATTGCCACCAATGATTAATTAGCATTTTATAGATATAAGCTGATTAACATGCTAAGTAATGACACATTCTCTCTTCAATAAGCTTAGAATTATAGAGTGAAAGTAAGTGATTCTGTAACCAAGATTCAGTATCATAGGATATTATATGAATGAAAATTATTTTGTGACTTTTGTGTGTCAAGTATTTGTAATTAATTATAAAAATGATTTTGGTACATAAACTAAACAACTACCTCCAAAACAAGATTTCTTCAACTGAACAATAGGTAAATGAACAAAAATCATCCCTCTTGCCTAACCCGTTCTATTGATCTGAATCTGTATAAGTTACACGATCTCCATGAGTTTCAGGTTACTCATTCACAGTACATGTATTTTTCTGTTTTGGAAGAGGAAGGCACACCAAGCTGAATCTTATGTTTAAAACAACCTCTGTACCTGAGAGAAAAATAAAATATTTACATAATTGAAAATACAAAAAGACAAAATTTGGGGGAAACAGGATTGGGAATATTGACATATTTTGAGAGGAAGTTATGAACAAAAGATCAGAGATAAGATAGCCTAATGTGATAATGTGACAAATACTATTTAGTGAGTGGGTGAGTAGCTAGGAGTCACTCTGCAATAGTATTATATAGAAATGTTCCATAGTTGTGTTTTTCAATACAATCACCATTGACTGTACGTGGCTATTGAGACACCAAAATTTAGCTAGAGCCACTGAATAATTTTTAATTTTATTTTATCATAAATGTGAAAACTAATGTTCTATTCAGCCATTATAAAACATTTAAGTAAATCTGCAACAATTGGAATGTGGATATATAATTTTTAGCTATAAATTTCATGAAATCTAAATATAGATCAAGTGCTCCAATGAAAATTTAGTACCCAATTTGAAATGTGCTGTAATTGTAAAATACATATCAGATTTCAAACTCTCAATACTATAAAACGGAATGTAAATAGTGATTAATGTTTGTATATTTATTACATGTTTAAGTGATAACATTTTGGAACCTGTAAGATGTCATTTCACGGAGCAGAAAATGCTCTAGGCCAGTGTTATGTAAAACTAATAGAATGTGAGCCACGTAATTTTAAATTCAGTTCCCTCTCACAATCTTTCTCTTGACTTCTCTGGCTTTCCTTTCTTTAGGACAAAAAACTTTTACTTTATCTCTGTAATCTCACCCTCTCATCTCCCCTTCACCTAGGCCAAAATTTAAGATGACCATTATACTTGTACAGTTGTTTACTTGCTCTTCTCTCAAATGATTGGTATCTTTAAATACTTATGGTTAGAAAATTTCATGATTGAACATCTTAATCTTTGAGATACATACTTTTTTGAGAATCAAATAAAAGCTATGGATGTTCTCTTAGCACAAAATACATACGTGTATTTTCGCCAGCACAAAATTCAGCCTCCAAATGTGGGTGTGTAAGAAATAAAAATTCTTCCTTGGTTTTCTAAATAAACTAAATTTTCTTTTGAATCCTCATACCTCCCAAGTATCAAAAATTTAATCTCAGTTACTTCAACATCTTCTCCTCCCACCATTTCTGTTCCATTGATATTCTAGAGGGTCAAATAAAATGTCAAGTTTTGGAACAGGTGTGTCTTATCCTTGGTGTTGTCTGTTGCAAAGGTGTCCTCTCAGATGTCCACGTGTGCATCCACACCTCAGCCGTCAGTCAATAAATCAAGGCTGTGTTGTCCCAGGTTGCTGTCTGCAAAACCTCTTTCAGGTTTCACTCTGAGGCTATTTTCTCTCAGTTAACTCTGTGACATTTCTGGTCATTACAGCTTTCTGTAGCTTATGGGCTATCCTGGGCTGTGGGAAATTCTGTGTAACTGTCTGTGGTCTTTTGCTACCTAGGCATATTACACAATTTTTTTTCAGTCTATAATCTGCGGTATCTGTGTCTGCAACACAACTGGTTTCAAATTCTGACTTTACTACTTACTAGCTGCGTGACTTTGGGCAGTTTACTTAACCTCTCTGTATCTCTTTTCATCTCTTTAAGAGAATAACAAGAGTAAATACCTCATAAGCTGGTTCTGAGGATTTAAAGAGTTAAATACACATAAAGCTTTTGGATTTGTGTCCTATATATTTTAAACTCTCAACAATTGCCCATTGTCACATTTTGGTTCCTAGATTCTGCTAAATTATGTGGAGTAACAAGTGATTTTTGAGTGTTTGAAATTCTTCTTTGTTTAATTCCAGTTTAAGAGATAAGGCTTAGATTCATCTATGATACATAGAATAAAACATAATTCTACCTCGTTACTTCACATCACAACAAATTCCGTCAGCCAGTCTCTCCCACATTATCTTAGTCCATTTAGTGTTGCTATAATGGAATATCTGGGGCCTGGAGAATATATAAAGAAAAGAGATTTATTTAGCTCATGGTTCTGCAGGCTGGGATGTTCAAGGACGTGGCCCTGGGCTTCCCATAATGATTTTTGTGCTGCATCATAACATGGCAGAGAAGGTTAAAAGGGAAGCAAATAATTGTAAAGAGACAAAACATGAGGGAAGTTTTAGCTTTACAACAACTCACTCTGACAGGAACTAATCCATTCCCATGAGAGCTAACAGAGTCTTGCCAAAACAAGAACGCATTCACTGCGCTGAGAAAGGCACCGGCCATTCATGAGGGATCTGCCTCCATGATTTAAACACCAAGGCCCCACCTCCAACACCAACACACTGGGGATCCAATTTCCACATAAGTTTTGTTGGGGACAAACAAACCATAGCATATACACATCAGCAGCCACCCTCTTAACAGATGTAAAATTAAGTCAGATTTATTATCTTTCAGCTTCTTCCAGAAAAATCTCTGTTGCTCTATTATTTGCTTTACCTTTTGTGGCAGCCACTGTAGGTTACCTGAACCAACTTCTATTTCTAATCTTGTTCTCGTTCATCTAACTTCATTATAGAGGATGTAAAAGCTAATAGTTCAAATCACCTGCTTTCTTTTCAGCCAGAGAATAAGCCATGTGATTCAGCACAAGACCATTAGATGTAAGCAGAATCCTCTGGTTCTGATTTCAGTTTTCCATTTGGAAGGGAGGCAATTAGAGAGCTACAGACAGAGTCAGCAGTGACTCTATGACCATGAAGTTCTTAAAAGTTACATTGTAGCAAATTCTCATAGGAATACTATTATTTACAAATATAGATTCCCCAAAAGATACATTATAGACTCCAAATTAAAATGGAACAGTTCATGTCCAACTAGACCTGTAATCCAGGAGTAGACGGTTTCACTTTTGCATCTTAAAGTATATTTAAAAGTTTTGCTAGGCTAGGACCATGGCTTCTAGTTCTTAATGATGTTTTACATCCTAATACATTTTTTATTTGATTTCTTGGTAATTGTTAAAGCTTCCATTAACATTTACATTGAGAAAAGATTTCTACAGCAGGTGGCAACTGCATTTAAACATATAGATTGTCATAGAGTGCCAGAAAAAAAATGTAAAGTAAATTTAAAAGAGATAGCCTTATTATTTTGCTTCATTTTCTTTCTTCTCAACAGCATTGTTCATTGGTCATATTGCTATCCTGTAGAAATGTAAGCTGGAGCAAATAATTGGTTTTAAGGAAGAATAGAACTGCACCACAGTTCAAAGGACTCTCTTACAATAATGCCAGAAATCTAAAAGCTAGTAGATAATAAAAGGAGAATCAATGAATATATAAAATTAAGACTTGAAATGAGAACAAAGACGCAATGTTTGCTACCATAACTAACTGGAAAGAAACGGTCACTAAAATTTTAGGTGCATAAAAGGGTTTATCATCATATTTGCACGACCTACAGAAATGTTTATGCAATGTAATGAATGAAGAGATCAACAAAGACAGCTGACTGGCCGTGGAATAGCGCTGGTTCAAGTAGAAGTCATTGTACAGCGTGCCTTTTGAGTACTCTGCCAAAGAATATTTGAAGTTCTCCTCTGAGTAAACAAGTATCCTACTGGCTTTGATCCAGAGCGCAAGATCAACAGGGCGCCAGAAATACAAGGAACAAAAGATTTTATACCATTCTCAAGCCTTTCAGTCCTGTCGGGATTTTAAGAGAAAATCATATCGCTACAAGCGGCCTGCTACTATTGCTGAGCCTTAAGGACCCACTCGCAGTACCTGCTCAGCTGGGAGATTAGAGCACAACACGAGTTCCTGTTTGAAACCCGGTGCAACTGTGTCAAACTCCATACTGCAGTGTGAATCCCTGGACTTCGCTGCCAACGTTAAATGTTTTCCCATCTTCTAATTGACAATCGAACCAATAACTAACATTTACTGAACATTTACTAAGTGCCACAAGTTGCCTGATTCCTTTCTTTACATTATCTCATTCATCCTCGTAAAACAAATGATGAGTTTGATATTTCAATCATTATGTTTCCCGTGAGGAGACCGAACAGCAGAATAACTAAGTATATGTTAAAGGTCACACAGGTAGAAATACGATAGAGCAGGAAGTTAAACTGGAGCACTCTAACTCTAGTATGCATATTTTAAATCATAAATTTAGAAGAAAATGCAGGTACATTTATAGAAGAAATTATTTTAATATAAAATTTTATCTTATAGTAATATTCTCATGTCCAAATAAAAGTTATGTTCAGTATTTTTTTATTTTCAAAGTATTAATACTTCAGATTTTATTTCATCTATGTGGTTATATATTTATTCTTATGCTTTTTACATTTTATTTTGATGAAATCATATAAATATTTTTATTTTTTAGACTTTATAAATAAAAACATATCTTAAATCTTCATTTTTTATTTCACCATTTGTATATTTTGCATTTTTGGCTTTTCTAACTTTAATTTTTATACTTAAAATGTGTTCACTATATTTTTAATATCTCCCTTTTTAACTCTTAACATAACTTTTATGATAGTTTTTTCTTCCAATATAGCAGACTAAATGTTTTAAAAGACCTCCTCACAGTGACAAGAATAAAACAGAGAAAACAAATTTTAAAAAGCATTGCTGAGCTTGTACAAAAATAAGGAAAATCTGCTGGAAACAAAAATTAAAATGGAAACCAGAGTAGGAAACTGAAGTTCTAGCTATGTGTTTCCCAGGGGTACTTGTTGACTCCTGAAATCAATGGATTTGGACAGAAAAAAGCTCGAGGCCCAGAAGACAAATTCTTGGGCCCATACAAACAGTATGACCAGAATACAGACTCCCACACAAAATCAAGACCCTCAGAGAAAGCAGGGAATAAAAAAAAAAACTGCTTTGGCAAGATAACATACTACCAGTGTGATTTAAGAAACTGCAACAAATTAAATTTGTCCTGGGTTAATAATTTGCTGGGGCACATGTGAGCTGCAAAAAATAAATCTTTACTAGGAGATACTGAGCTGCACATATAAATCTTTACTAGAGAGTAGCTGGGTGACAATCCAGTTATCAATTCCAAGTTAGGACTCCCACCACATAGAAGATGGCAAAGATCATAAGAATGCCAATTACCAGAAGTAGGAGCCCACCGACAGGCCCTCTGTGTTTTCTGCAGGTTCATAGTCACCAATGAGGACTAAACAGTCATGGCACTGGTTGAAATGAGGCTTACTCATAGAAAGAACTGATGCAGCAAGATCAGTGTGTGTCGCGTGCACTGGTCTCCCATGGCCAGCGGGTCCGTCACAATAGTCACGTCATGGCAAAGGACTGTATGCATCCCTCACTTGGTGCAGGCAAAGAGCTTGTTTCCTTCTCATGGGGGCAGATATGCTGGTGGAGCTGGTCAGGTGCCATAAAACCCACAGGCTTCACCAATACAAGAAAGTTCACTGTGTCTCCAAAATAAGGAAAAGGTTTCTTCTAATAAGGAAGAAGAATTTGGGGCAAAGCAACAGATCAGCACCCAGTTTCTATAGAGAGGAGTGTCCATGCCCAGGGTGCTGATCCAGCAATCTTAAAGAAGGAAAGTAAGTCATAAAGTGCCGCCATAAAGGGGCACATCCTAATGTAGATTTCCCAGTATGTTTTTGTCTGTATAAAGACTCCCTTCCTGCAATGAGTTTACAATCCAAAATTATAAGACATCAAGAACACCAAGCAGTAAAAGCAAGAATCAGCAAATCAATAGTCAACATGATTATAGCAACAATAATTTCATATGTTGGTTTGTTAGTTAAAGAATACAAAATATATGACTAAAATGTTTAAAAAATATAACATACAAATGAAAGCAGGAGCCAAGAAAATGATGTGTCCACTCTTAACCTCCTACAGTCTATTCTGAGAGCAGAGTCCAGAGTGATCGTTTTATTATGTACATCATATCTGGTGATTCCTCTGCATAAGACCTGCGATGGCTCCCATCTCACTCACAATAGAGCTGAGTCCTCACAATAACCTGCCTGGCCCTAAATGATCTGGCCACCATTAACTCTCTGGCCTCTTTTCCCTCCTCACATATACATTCCAGTCATACTGGTCTCCTTGCTTTCTTTGACCCCACTTCAGTAATTTTGCATTGGCTAACACTTCTACTTGGTTCTATCTTCTCCCAGATATCTACATTTTTACTTCTTTACATATTTAAAATCTTGCTCAAAATCACCTTAATGACAACTTCCCTGACCACTCTTTTCAAAATAACAACTCTCTTCCAACCTCAGCACTACTAATGCCCTACATTGGCTCACACTTTGGCTTACGGTGTTTTCTTTTGTCGTAACACTTTTCACCTATTTATCACCTCTATTGTTTACTGCCAGTCTTGTCACACCACACACCGGGTGGGAAAAGATCTTGTTTTGTCCCTTTATTTTTCACTGAAGCATCCCAAGTGCCTAAGAAGTACCTGACATAGAATAGACAAATTTTTGAATGAGTGTCAGCAAATAAAAATCAGGAAAATTTCAAAAAGTAAGTAACTTATACTTCTAGAACCTAAAAGTATAATTAGTGAAATTAAATCTTGACAGGTTAAATAGCAGAATAGATAATGCATACCAGAAAATTACTGAGCTGGAAGCACAATTCAAGTGTAGTAAAATTTAAAAAATTGCAGACTAGACAACAAAATGGGAAAAAAATAAGAAGCTTAAATATATAGAGAATAGAATGAAAGAGTTGAGGTTTAATTGAAGTTCCAGAGAAGAGAAAAGAGAGGAAGGATTGGGTTAAATTTAAAGCAGATAGCGGTTGATAACTTTCCAGAAATGACAAAAGACAGGAATCCCTCCATTTGGGAAACTCAATAAAGCCCAAACAGAAATGAATTCCACAAGCCCCCATTCATGCATAATGGGGGCAGAAAAGACAAAAGGAAGCTTTAATAAGAGCCTAAAACCACCAGACTGCCTACAAATAATGACAATGACAGCTTCTCAACAGCAACAATGGAAGCTACTATGCAATTTAAAAACCTTCAAAATATAGAGAAAGGATAAATTCTAAGGATATCTTGGAATCCACTCAAGGGAGCTATCATTAAAGAAAGAACATCAAATAAAGACACTTTCAGGGAAGCAAAAACTGAGGTCACCAATAACAGACCTTAACCAAGAGCATTTAAGGATGTAACTTAAAGGAGAAAAAAACAACTCTAGAAGGAATTTATGATACTACAAAAATTATAGGAAACAAAAAAATAGTAAACTTCTGTGTAAATCTACACAAACATTTATTCTATAAGATGGTAACTATAATTTTGGAGTTAGGGGCTCATATTAAACGTACAACTAAATATTTGACAATGTAAGTCAGAAGAAAGAGGAATTAAAGAATTCAAAGTCATTGTATTGCCTTAGGAGCTGATGTCAGTTAACATTAGACATTAACTGTGTTAATTTGGGTTATTTGGAAGAAGAGCCTAAGATATTAATTTTTATAAAGTGAGGTGAGAGAATATAATACACTTTAAAGTTGGGTGCCTTGTGTAAATATGTCATTTCTCAAAATAAAATGTTAAAAAAAGAAGGAAAAGAAGAATGTTAAACAAAAACCTAATATGGTACTTTTAAGTACATTATATTTTTATATACTTACAATATAAATACGTACTTCTATATACCTATATTAGAAAAGAAGAAACATGAAATATGCATTCAACTTAAGGAGTTCAAATTAATACACCACCAATTTATAAAATTAGATGTAAAAAATATAATAAAGACAGAAATAGAAATTCCAGAAAAATATACAGAACACAATAAAAAGCATCAGTAAAAGTAAAACTTCTTCCTTGCAGAAATGATAAGATACACAAACTTTGGCCAGTTTGATTAAAATAAATTAAATAAATAAACACATGAGAGAATGTTTCCTCAACAGAAATATTAATAAAGATAGTTTTTATTTTTTTAGGAAATAATGAAAATATTAATTCCTGCATTCCTGCATGCCAAACCTTCTAAAAATACAGGATGTAGGGTCTTAAATAATAACTTCAGAAAATTTCCAACCAGCATGTAGAAAGTTTATCAGCTACCACTGGGGGAGAGCTATGACCCCGCCCCCTTCCCTGATCCCTATTATAGGAAGAAAAAGGCTCCATCCAGTGATTGAGGGCCACGGGAAATGCTAGAGGCAAACATCTACACTGCATTTTGGAGAAAGAAAAGAAAACTTCCTTCCCACCGTCAGGAACCAAACAAAGATTCACTGCTTCTAGGAGAAAGTAGAAATAGAAACTGTTACGTGTGTGTTGCTAGAACAGGGGCAGAAAATCTTTTAGGCTCAGGATACTGCAACGTTACAAAGTAGCTGTCTGCTACCACTGGGAAAAGGGCAGAAAACTCTCACCGAAGGGAACCACAGATCACAGAGCCATGGCACAGATAGCTGCCATGGGGCAGAATAAGAGACAGGAACTCTGAAAGACCCATCCTCACGGCACTGCCTAAGACAGAGACCAGACGATGTGAACTTAGAATCCCTCCTCCACTCACCAGGATTCCAGGACAAGAAATGAACCATGGCATTCCACCAGCAGGAGAGGCGAGGAGCGTGGGAGACATCCTTCCATGGGACAGCACTGGGAGCACTGCTGAAAGCAGAGGACAGAGCAGGAACACCGAGAGGAATCCTCAGGCACTCAAGAGTCCGCACGACAAGCAAGGTAAGAGCAGCCCACCACTGCAGGAATTTCAAGCCTGTGCTGAATGCCAGGTGATAATAGCAACAACAAAACCCAAACCAAGCTCCACTGTGAGTAGATTGAATCAAACTCACCTGAAGGGCCTGAAAGAAGCAGCTTGCCCATTTCTGGTCATAAATAATATTTATTTAAGTCCCCACAATTATTCCGCATACAACGTCTAACAGCCAATTAAAATTCAGAAACACACACACACAAAATTTTTTAAAATGTCTCACCCTCTGCACATAAAACAATCAACAAGGGCAGGCTCAGATGTTGAGCCAGATGTTGAAATTATCAGACAGGTCGTTAAAGTAACTATTATGACAAAATTTCAAAATGTTATGTTATGTATATGTGATTTTTTCAAAAAAGAAAAAGATATTCCATTAAGTATAATAATAACAATAGTTAGTAATTTAAAAATATTATTATTAAACATTCTACTGGAAAAGGTGGACATACAAAAAGACATGGTGAGTTTCAGCAGAAAGTTGAAACTGTAATAAAAAGATTAATGAAAATAAAAATGCTAGAAATTTTTTTAAAAAGTGAGACATAAAGAATATCTTTGGCAGAATTATGAGCAAAATGAACACCGTTAAGTAAAGAATCAGTGAACTTGAAGATATGACAATAGAAATTAACTAAAGTGTAAAACAAAGAGGAAAATTAATGGGTGGAAGAGAGAGAAGAGACAGAGAGAATGAAAGAGAGAAAGACAGGAAGAGACAATTCAAGGCCTGTGGGACAAAACCAAAAGATCTGACATACAGGAAATTAGAGTTCCATGGAAGAAGAGAAATAAAATGGGCAGAAGATGTGATTTGAACAGATAACAGCTGTGAATTGTCTAAAACTAATGGAAGAAACGAAAACAAAGTGAAAGAAACTCTGAAAACACAAAGTAGGATACACACACGTACACAAACACCGCCCCCCACAGTCAAATCAAAGATCAAGAGAAAATCTTGAAAGTAGTGTTATGCTCTGAATGTTTATGCCCTTCCAAAATTCACATGTTGAAACCTAATCCCCACTGTGAAGATATTTGGAGGTTGGGACTTTGGAAGGTTATCAGGTCACGATGAGGGAGTTGTCATGAATGAGAATTGTGAGGCCCCAGAGAGTTTGCTTGCCCCTTCCACCACAAGTAGTTACAGCAAAAAGCCAGCCGTGTATCAATCAGGAAGCAGGCCTTTGCCACACACAGAATCTGCCGTCTCCCTGATCTAGGGTTTCCCAGCCTCCAGAATTGTGAGAAATACATTTCTGTTGTTTATAAGCCACCCGGTTTATGTTATAGCAGCTCATGCAGACTAAGACAAGCAGTAGACTAAAACTAAAAAGGAAAAAATTATGTAAAAAGATAAGAATTAAGTAGAATTCTTGTCAGAAAACATGCAAGCCAGAAGATTAATAGAGTGCTATTTTAAAGTACTGAAAGAAAACAAAAAATATTGAATCAAGGGTTCTGTACTACATGAAAAAACAATCTTAAAAATCAAGGCAGAATAAAATATTTTCAAACATACAACAGCTGAGAAAACTCATTGAGAATAAATTTATAATACAGAAAATATTAAAGAATGTTTTTTAGACAAAAGCGTTATGATACCAAATGGAAAGTTGAATCTACACAAAGATAGAACACTAGAAATTGTACTTACTGGCTGGGTGTGGTGGCTCATGCCTGAGCACTTTGTAAGGCTGATGTAGGAAGATCACTTCAAGCCAGGAATTCGAGACCAGCCTGGGCAACACAGCAAGACCCTCTCTTTACAAAAAATTTAAAAAAATTAGTGAGGCTCGGTAGCACATGCTTGTAGTACCAGCTACTTGGGAGGCTGAGACAGGAGGATTGCTTGAACCCAGGAATTAGAAAAAAATTAATAAAATAATGTCAGTACTTTGTATAAAATAGAATAATAAAAATGTTTAATTAATTCAAAATAGATAATGGAAATGGAGGAAGTAACAAATAATAGATGGAAGGTACAGAAAGTAGCAAAATGATAGATTTAAATTGAACCACAGGGATAATTTTATTAAATGAAAAGTATGAAGCACCCCAGTTTTAAGACAAAGATTCCCATGACAAGACTCAATTTGTTACTGACTAAAATAAATGCAATGTAAATATAAATATATACATTTGTTAACTAAAAAAGGAAATATAAATATATATCAAAAAATATAGCTAGAGTGGCTATATTTATATAAGACAAGATAGACTTCCAAACCAGAAATGTTACCAGATAAAAAGATGAACATTGCAACACAATAAAGTGGAAGACATCAGGAGTGTGTCATCAGGAAGACAACAATCCTAACTGTGTATGCACCTAACAAAAGAGTTACACAAAAACATCAGTAATCGTATAGAAGTTCTGAATACCGCTATCAATCAAGTTGACCCCATTGACATTTATAAGACAACTACTCAAGGACAGCATAATATAGCTTTTCATTTATAACTTGACAAAGATAGACTATGTTCTTAGCCATAAAACACATTTAAAACAATTTAGCTGAAATACAGATTTTCTGACTGCATAATAATTAAGCAAAAAATCAATAACCCTTGAGTCCAGGAGTCTGAGGTTGCTGTGAGCTATGCTGATGCCACAGCACTCTAGCCCAGGCAACAGAGCGAGACTCTGTCTTAAAATAAACAAATATATATATAAATAAAAATTTTAAAAAAATAAAAAAGAGAAATCAGTAACAGAAATACCACTGAAAAATCTCTAAATATTTAGAAATTTTTAAAAAGTAAGCAGAAGGAAATAAAATAAAGATAAGATCCCAAATCAATAAATTTAAAACAATAGAATAACAATAAATCAATAAAATAAATAAAACAAAATGCTGAATATTTTTAAAAAATTGATAAACTCCTAGACAGACCGACCTGAGGGAAGAGGAGGGGAGAGAGAGAGAAAGACAGAGAGAGGTAGAGAGGACACCAATTACCAATATCAAGAATAAAAGTGGGGCATCACTACTGATCCCACAGACATTACAAAGATAAAGATAGAAAAGTAAATGCGAGGAAGTAAGGCAGTCGCTGGGAAACACAGTGCGACCGAAACTCACATGCATTTCTCCTGAGAATGCAAAATGTTACAACAACCTTAGCACTTTGGAAAAGAATTTGAAAGTTTCTTCCAAATTTACTAATACACTTATCATAGGATCCAGCAATTCATGGATATCCACTGTTCTGGATATTTACCCAGGAGAATGGAAAACACAAGTCCATATATAGAGCTTTACAAAAATGCTTATAGCAGATTTATTTATAATATCCAAAAACTAGGAAAAATCCAAATCGCCATCAGTAAGTAAATAAAAAAATTGTGCTACCTCCCTACAATGAGATTCTCAGCAAAAAGATAACTGAACAATAGGTAAAATCAAACAACTGATATATGCAACAATATGGATGAAACTCAACAACATTGCGTTAAGTGAAAGAAGCCATTATAGGGAGAGCTACGTGCTACGTGATTCTATTTTTATGACATTCTACAAAAGGCAAAACCATAGGGGCTAAAATCAGATAATCAGATAAATGGTTTTCAGGAGCTGCAGTTGGGGTAGTGAATCAGCTTCACTTGTTTTTTTATCTTTATATAAATAGAATCTCTTTTTTTGGTCTGTATCTTTTTGGTCAGCATTATGCTTGTAATCTCTATCCATATTTTTGTGTACACATAGTTTTTTCATTCTAATTGCTGTATGACATCCTGGTGTGTTAGTATGCCACAATTTACTTATTAAATTGACCACTGTGGTCACATTCACATTTTCAAGTTATGACTTAATAGCCTAATTGGCTAAAATTCTTATTTAAGTCTTACATAAATCTTACAAAATCTAAATTAGATTTTTGTTACCAAGTTATCTCTTTGACATTAAAATTCAATATGTATCTATAAAATGCATTGACTTCTTTTATGAAAAAAATATTAATTTCCCTTTATCATTTAGTCAGTTTGGGGTTTACTCCCAAATAGTATCACATCTGCCTTGCCACTACCTATTCATTCCCAAGTTTGTTTTCCTATGGAATTTGCTTTCAATATATTTTCTAATTTAGAGTCAAAGATATTAATACTTTCATCCATTCCATCTCTCAGAGTCAATAATTTCAACATATTCACCCTGGAGATGATGGTAGTCTTGGCACCCTCTTCAAACAACATCACGATATTACTTGAAAGAAAAGGAAAAGGGAGTATTGGCTGTCAGCTCAAACACAATTTAGATGATAAGGAATTCTGCACCACACAATGACCGCAGCAAATCAGGGTATCTGGTTATAAGGTAAAACTTTCCCTCCAATTGCTATAGTAGACAGAGCCACAGACCTGTGGGCTCATTTTAAATGGAGAGGCTCAGTGCAATGAGAGAATCTTTTGGACCACTCTGTAGTGAATGTCTCTTAGTTCAGCAACCTACACGCATCAAGGTAACACAGTTACGTTTAAACTTGATTGAGTATTGAATTTTTGCATTTTATTATTGCAGTGAAAATCATGTCATGAATATACCATTTCCTCTTCCATATATGGCTGTTCCTAATTAATCTGTTATTCAAAAGCCACCACTATTGTATAAGTAACTGCATTTTTCATGACATTGACTAAAGCCCAGAAGCAGGTTCCTGTGTCCTAATTAATTTTTTAAAGCCTTTTACTCAGCGGGATGTTGCCTACCTGGATCTTTGAATGAAAGGATATTAATGAAGCTGCAATGCAGATGATTATGTTGAAAGTGATGAAGAATTTATTAGGAAGACAGCCATCACAGGCTGTATAGTATATGAGGCATAAAACCGCTATAAGGGATGACAGAGTGTAGTTTAGGCAAGTAATGGGCAGCAGAGCTACAAAAGGAGAGCTTGGAGATATATTATCAAGTAATAAAGTTCCCATGAAAATTGAAATATGAGGTGAGAAGATTAACACGGTCATACAAGTCATCTTTAATGTTCATAGCCACATTCTGCCTTTTAGAAAGAGTAAACTGAATTTATGCCTGCGACAACATGT
This sequence comes from Lepilemur ruficaudatus, assembly GCA_963574885.1. Taxonomy (NCBI): domain Eukaryota; kingdom Metazoa; phylum Chordata; class Mammalia; order Primates; family Lepilemuridae; genus Lepilemur; species Lepilemur ruficaudatus. The sequence goes on from CAUYRT010045679.1 coordinate 139,856, forward strand.
AAGTCAAAACCCTTATTTACACATTTCATGCAAATGACTGCAGACCTTTGGTTTGCAGTTACCAAAGTCATGCTCAGTAGCGTTTAAATTTATTACATTAACATTGGATCAGGAGCTGTATTTCCACCGGTCAAGGGGCTACCATTTGTGGGTCATGTCATCGATAAAGAGACTGTGGTTTACAGACCTCCCGCACTGCCAGCCCCAAATCTGAGAACAAAAGATTGTGTATATTGTTATTGAAACTAAATATAGATGTGTTCTAATTTATTCCAAAATAATATTCTGATATTCTTAACTGACACTTACCACTCGTTCCCATGGCATGTTCACTTCCACAGAGAGGATGCATGGTGTTCTAATTAAACGCATGGGCTTTTGGTGGAAGTAGGGCTAAGTTAAAACCCTGCTGCTCACCAGCTGAGTGACCTTGGTCAAATTACTTAATAATTTTGCCTCATGTTTCTCGTCTGTAAGAGGGACATAAGGCCAATTTCACATGATTATTATAGCAATTAAATAAAGTGTATTAATGTATCTAGCCTTTGGTAAGTGGCCAATCAATTATTATCAATATATTAATATTCTGGGTACTTTCATAATAGATATTGGCATCACAGTCCGAAACCAGCATCAAAGCACACTTTATCCCTCCAATATTCTCTCTCACCTTTATTTCTGAAGCTAAAGGTTTGAAGACTATCTTGTATCTCATTAGGTATATAATTAAATTGGCAGCCATTAGGGTTTGTCCCATATGTTTTCTGAAAATTCTTGTCTTATATGATTTCTCAGAAGTGGATATAAAATTGGGCTACAGTCTAAAGCAAAAATTGAACCTTAAGAAAGAAAACAGTTAAATATTTACCAAACATTTTATTCTGATTTTGGAATTTTTCCTATTTAAAGTCAATCACATAGAGGATGGGAGCAAGATCATCGTGTTAATCGGGTAGTCACAGAGGCATTAATGAGGAAAGGCACCTGAGCCACAGCCTGAAGGAAATGAAAATACAGCCATGTGAGACTCAGACATTTTAGGCAAAAGGAATAGCCAGTGCCAACATTCTAAGATGGAAAAAACATGCCAAGGGAGTGAGTGGTCATGGAAGTAATCCGCCATGGGGACAGGCAATAAGGTGTGCATTGTCTATACAAAATTTAGAAACAATAATAACATTGATTAAATTTTATCATCACCATGCACCGACAAATCAGTGACAGAATACTTGTCCCTGAAAAAAACACGTGTGTTGGTCTAAGCTCTAAACAATTCCTGTGGTTTCTACTGAGCCATGTGGACTTCTCCCACCATCCCGTCTTTGCTATGCCACTTTGTGGGAACGAAGCAAAAAGGAACAGCAACGGGGCAAGTGTCTCTGGATCAGACTGAATCAAAGGAAGAGTGGTAGGTGAGAGGCTTGAAGAAACATAGCATAGCTAGAATGTGGAGGGTTTGGCCTCTGTAAGGACTTTGGATTTTACTTTTTGTGAAGTGGGAAGGCATTGGATGGATTATACCAGAGGCTTTTCAAGATATTAGTCATGTTTCAACAAATGGATTGCAACATTGAAAATAGTCTGGGGTAATAGGACAATAGTTGTGGCAGAGAAAATAATAATTTTTCTTTTCTTTTTTTTTTTTTTTTTTGAGAAAGAGTCTCACTCTGTTGCCCAGGCTACAATGCCATGGCATCGTCATAGCTCACAGCAACCTCAAACTCCTGGGCTCAAGAGATCCTTCTGCCTTAGCCTCCAAAGTAGCTGAGACTATAGGCATGTGCCACCACACCCCGCTAATTTGTTGTTTTATTTTATTTTTAGTTGCCTGGTTAATTTTTTCTATTGTTAGTAGAGACAAAGTCTCATTCTTGTCCAGGCTGGTCTCGAACTCTTGACCTCAAGTGATCCTCCCACCTCGGCCCCCCAGAGTGCTAGGATTACAGTGCTATGACCCACTGCACCCAGCCAGAAAACAATAATAGATGGTGATTGCTCTGACTACTTCTGACTACTCACCTTGCTGGTGAAGGATGGATCCCCCACCCTAATAGTATGAAATGGCCAAATACATGACAGTTAAGATTGGCAGCAGCTTATTAGTCACACCCGCTTACAGCCTGGGAGAGGAGAATACCATATACCACGCACTTGAAAGTTGCACTCAGAAACCTACAGCAGGAGCTGTAGGAGGTGGGCTTTGTAGTAACAAAAGGGTGATATGTCCCCTGGTTTTTGCAGGAGAATGTGATTGGTTTGTTTGAATAATTTTGCAGGCTGGCAGGGAAGTGAAACCTATTAGGTTGAGAATTGTTTGGGGTGCAGCTGGTCTGGCTGAAAGGGGAAATAGCTAGGTGGGTACCTTTCCCACTGCATCTGGGGCATATCTGACCAGATGAGAGGAGCTCACAGCTAGGCCTTTGAGGCCCTGGGAGATTCAAAGATGTCAAGGCAGGACTTGACACTTTACTCTTACAATATAGTGATAGCTTGGGAGTGGAAGTGGTGAAAACAATGACAAATGAATAGGTGTTGGATCTATTTTAAAGGTAGAACCAACAAGAGTTGGAGTCATCTTTGGTTAATTTCTGGAGTTCTGAAAATGCTTGTTTTGACAGTTTTTGCCAGTTCTCATTACTTCTGTGGATTTTTGGAGGTCTTTACTTTGCCATTCAAGAACTCAAGCTCTCCCTGCTTGATTTTTTCATAGCAGTTATCCAAGCACTTTTTTCAAGTTGCCGTCTAAAATGAAAATACTGGCTATTTGATTGCTTATTATCCACTTTCAATAGGAATTTAGGCTTCAGGAACAGAATCATTGTCTGTCTTGTTTACTCTTCTACCTGTCAGGAATTATGAAGGGTCTAAGACTTTACCCTAACTGATCTCTAACAAGTTAGCCTGCCACAGTTTTATGGATGCTGGCAGAAGACACAGACTCCTGGTTCAGAGACAACGGACGCTATTACTCACTGCAGAGCAAGACGCATAAGCTCATGTTCACAATTCCCTTTGCCTGTCGAGTCCCATGAGAACAATGCAATACGGCCCAGGGGGATGCTATGTACACTGTGAGTTCGCATCACAGATGAGGAACCCCAAAATAAGAACTCAAATTTCTCATAATGGGTGCAAACAAACCTGCCCTTTGCCCTGAGGAAAAACATTATTTTTATTATACAATAAACTTTCCCTTTGTTCTAGAGGAAGGCACTATCTGCCTGCCAAAGCTATTTCCCATACAAACATCCTTGGAAAGATAGTCTGGAACGAAATCAGTCAGTACTTCTTCTTGCAAGATATGCAGAAACACAAGAGACCTGGGGAGAATTGTCTCCCAACATCATTCCAGGCCTACAACAGTGCCTGATACATAGTAGACATTCAATAAATGTTTATTCAATAAAATCTCCAAGAATTTCCATTTTCATCAATATATTTTAACTGCACAAGTAAGAAAAATATTTTTTAGTATCTTGGTTATGAAAGGAAATATTGAATAAGAAGCTAAGAATACAAACTCGTGTGGAAATTTGCTACAGGAGAGTGGCAAGTGGAAATTATAAAACCACACTGGCTCTCTCGTTTGTAAATAGAAACTATACATTCACCTGTTAACTTTCTAAAGGACCTCAGTCTTCTCCCTTACCCATTTCTTGCTTCATTCTGAAAAGGAAGCACTGCTATGTTTAATCAAGGCAAGAACATTCAGTCAAACCATGCAGCTAAGGTCTTCTATGCCTAACTTTTGCAATTCCTAGAAATTCCTAGAAATTGGAGAATTAAGGAAACCAGGGATCCAACTTCTCTGTGGGCAAATGGCAAATATTCAGCTTGCTTTTGTCTCATTCTGCCCCTACCCCTAGTTCCCCACTTGAAAAGAATAATATTCAAAATTAAATTTTGGCCTTTGGGATAGAAGGAGACAGAGTGGGACTTTGGTGCAGCCTTTCTCTAGAGCCTTTAGATCAAAATCCTCTATACAAAAGCAGTCCATATACTTACCCAGTCATGTTCATTGGCATTCTTTCCTGGGACTTCGAGCCAAACTTGTACATTAAGTGTAAAATCCACCTTGGTCTTGCTTTGTCCTTTGAAAGAGGTAGCTGATTAAGAACAGGATCTGATTTTCAAGACCTTGTATGTAAACATATTTATTGGCAGTCTAATTCTGTACAGTACCCGGCACACGATAGATTCTTTAAAAAATAGAATAACTACAGAAGAGATAGCTTCTGTGTCTTGCAATCATTTTATATATTCTGCATCTTGCTTTTATAAGCAAACAAAAAAATGTTATAAAAGAGTCATTTGCATAATTTAGCACACAGAAAAAATAAAACTGTTTTCTTTCTGTGTCCACATAGTTTTCTCTTCAAAAATATTATGCCATTTTCAGTTACAAATTACTTTATACATATATTATACTGCCTTTCCTTGGTATATTTAAAATTGATATAATTTCAGTTGTTGCTTATTTTGTTTTGTCATTGAGATGAGAAATATAATTACATTATGGATCATTTGTGTTTCCAGTATAGCTAGATAGTCTGGTGTTTAAATTGTTTATCTTGGTAGCTTTTTTCTTTCATCGTTAAAGTCTGACTTTCTTTATTTAACTCTTATTGAGATTTCTTGTTTTCCCTTTTGAATGGACTTCCCAGATGAGTAATATTCTTTGGAACAATTCTAAACTCATAGCTGAGAATATTATTTCTGCACATTTTCCATATTTCACACAAACCGATTACTTGTCCCACATATTCACATGTTTGCAATTATTTTTAAATTAGCTACTTTTGTCTTAGAAGATATAATGATTACTTTCAGTGCTCAAAATATCAAAATAAATAACGATTGTAATACATCACAATATTTTTCATATTCTGTACTTTTACTCCTCCTGACTTTGATCTTTAGTTCTACTATAAGCATAGCTGGAACTCTTTAACCAAATCTTGAACTGTTAAAAATTATTAATGATGACATAATGACATAATTAAAAAGCAAAGGAAAAAAGAGAAGACTTTTTGCCTATCTTCTTTTGTAGTCAATTTTTTCTGTTCTTCCAGAGAAAAATAAACCATTCTAACAAAAGTCTATGCTTGACCTACTTAGAAAAACATTTTTACATGTAATAGAGAAATATTTTTCAGCAATTCTGGATTTAATTTCTGATTTTAATAATTCAATCCCACCACAGTTCCCAGATAATCATAGGCCCTCAAAAAATATTAAGGGAACAATGACTTTATAAGCCAGATGTATGATACTTCAGTACTTTATATGATTTTCTGTAAATTTCATATGAGTTATGTATGATAATTTTCCCAATTTTTCAGATTAAGAAATTGAGACTCAGATTATAATCCTTTTGATAGCTAAACCAGAAATTAAACTCAAGTGTTTCCATTTCCAAAGCTTATGCTCTTTCAATATGTACCATGCCACAAATTTCTGTGTATCTCAATTTGGACCAAAGACAAAAGGAAATTTGAATGATTATTTTTTGATGGTCAAGTTTTTTAAAAAATATTTAAAGACTTCCCTATTCTGTTCAACTTCAATTGTCTTTTTCACTTTTAAAAGTAGCTAAAGGTAATAGAGGTAGAAAAAAGCTAAAATAGGGACACTTTTAAAGTCTTCTCTTATAGAAAGTATTATTTGTAGCTTGCAAAGAGTGTGGCTGGCAGCAGATAACTTGCCTTCTTATTATGCAGAGAATGTTGCTTTTTCTGCAACTAACCTCCTTTTGCATTTCAGCCACGATTAAAATCACTATGATATTGTGGTTGGGCACACTCCTGTGACTCTTCCCACCCTACCCCAAACCAGTAAGCCCTGCAATTTCTTTTCAAAACATGTTATTAGGTGAAAGAGATAGCTCGAATTTTAAGATCAAAAGATATGCAAAAAAGAGGCAATCTTTGGTGTGTTTTATTGAACATTCAAACCCTTGGAGTCTTTCTGTCACTTGCTTTGTTTTTTTCTATACATTACCTTGTATTTCAAATTTTCTTCCTGAAGCTTTTATAGTTTGTAGTCTGTCCCAGGAGCAGGTTTAAATGACAGGCCTCATGGAACATATTTTTAAGATCTAAAGTATTTCTAAAGAAATACTTTCCAAAGGGAAGAAGTATTTACTTGGAAAGAATAATTCTCTAAAGGACATATGCATCCCGAGTAGCTCCACGTTTACTATCCCTCCAGCACCACAGTGTAGACTTACCAGGCCACCCTGGGTGGTGAAGGGAGACTTTGGGGAAAAAGCCAAAGAGTAGGGCAGGATGATCTTAGGACTGAGAAGAAAAAGAAGAAACTATATGAAAGTAGTATGGCATGCCTGTTAAATATGAAAAGAAACCCCAAACCAGTAGAAATAATAAAGATATTAACAATGGAGACCTTAAGTGGGTCAACCCTGGGGCACTAAACCTCTAACAGAAAAAGTACTCAAAGAAAAAAGGACCTTTCATTTGAGGCAAGAAGACTTCAAAAAAAAAAAAAAAATGCACTCTCTCCAGAATAAAATATGGTTGAAAAAGGGAAGATCTGATTAAGCCTCTAGATCTAGTATGTCTATGAAGCTTCCTAAAATGTTGAGTTTACTCTGATTATCATCCAAGGTAAAGCCAACATGGGAAAAGTGGTACCAATTACTTAGCCACTTTGTTAATAGGAATGTGAGAAACCAAAGTTTTTGTGGAATCCTGAGACTACTTTCAGGTAAAATATATTGAAGCAAAATATAAACAAGATTTTTAGAAAGCCATGGGAAATAACAAATTTTATCACGCTTTCCAATTATTATTAAAAATATAATTTTAGAGTAAGTAAAATGGGTCAAAAGTGTGTTCTCAAAATTTTTAGAATGTTACTAAATTTTGGAAGTGATTTGTTTTCAAAATGCCAAAATAACCCCTTCCTCATAATACAGATGCTAAAATAAAAATCTGGAATCTCTGTTAAAAAAAAAAAAAACCACACACACACAACAAAAAACAAACAAAAAAATCATAGTAGCAAAGTACATAGTAATATGAATAAAAGTAGTGTTCAAATAAACTTTAAAATCTTTAATTATACCTATCTATAACCCCCTTTACAATGATGAGAGCATTTCGCAGCTGATTCCCTATGGTTGCTGTGAAGATAGTGCCGTTTAGTGACGTTCCTTTCAGTGATTACAATTGTGATACTATTTCAATGAGAGGAACCTCCACTCTGTATCTCCCCAAATCCATCTTCCACTTTCCAGGTCAATTTTATAAGGGCAAAAAAAAGTCCACTTGCAGAACTATTGTGTGACTGCCTCTTTTTCACATCTCCCTGACAAAATGCATAAAATTGTGAATACCACAAGTGTTGGTAAACTTGTGTTCAAGATGCAGTCTCTGGCACACAATCGTTGTTTCTCTTCTCTCTGTTTCAAAGTATATACATTAATGTGTCTCTATGAGTCTGCTTGGGCTGCCATAACAAAACACCAGAGACTGGGGGAATTAAACAACAGAAATTAATTTTCTCACAGCTCTGAAGGATAGAAATCCAAGATCAAGTGCCATCAGGGTTGGCTTCCGGTGTGGTTTGTCTTCCTTGCCTGCAGGTGGCTGCCTTCTCAGTGTGTCCTCACATGGCCCTTCCTCTGTGTGCGTGCAGAGGGAGAGAGATCTCTGGTGTCCCTTCCTGTCCTTATACATATTTGTATAAGGCGATATATAGACTTATGACCAAACCAAACCTTATGACCTCATTTAACCTTGATTACCTCCCTAAAGATCCCTTCTCAAAATACAATTATATTGGGAGCGAGGGCTTCAACATATAATTTTTTTTTTTTTTTTTTTTGCGGGAAGGAGAGGGACAATTTAGCCCATAACAATGTCCTAACATAGTTTTCTCTGCCTTCTCACTACTGCCCTCTCCTTATTCTGCAAATTATCCAAGTTCCCTTAATTTCAAAAATAAAAATAAAAATAAACCTTTTTCTTACATTATCACTTCCTTTGAAATTCCCTGTGTACTCCTTAACTGGCAATTCTTAAAAGTGGAGTCAAATTTTCTTCACGTTGTAATGACTTCTGTCTCTACCGTAACAATGCATCTGTTCCACAACTCTACTGAAATGTCTCTCTATCTTTCGATAAGTTTAGTCATCAAATCTGGTTTCTTTCCCATTTCTACAACCCTTTTGCCTTTTGAAAATGATTGATGCCATTAAAATAGTACTTTAAAAACTACTTCCTATGTATCTTATGGCAAGCTTATGATTTTTGCTGACACATCACCTACCTTTCTGAACTCTTTTTAACATGTGTGTCTCTATATACTCTTTAATTCTAATTCTAAATACATCTTCTATATGCTTGTAAGGTTTCCACTGAGAAGACAGTGGTAAGTAAAGTAATAAGGATATTGTTCACATGGAGTTTACCAAGTAGCGGGAAAAAGAAGTTGTAAAATATAAGTCTCATAGGTTACTGGACATGTCAGTCTTTATGGAAACTAATAGCAATGGAATTTAACCTAGAATGGAAGTCACGAAAAGCCTTATGCTTTTTAGATAACCCCATGCTTATTCTGGAACATAAGTGGTGAGTATGCGTTAGCCAAGAATCGAATGGTTAAGAATGTTCCAGATTGGTGGCATAGGCTGAGGAAAGTTCAGGGATAAGAAAGAGGGGTCACAAAGAACTGAAGATTATGGAATATTGCTGAAAATTTATGGAAGGAGGTGGTGAGTAAGGATAGAGGCACCAGATGTGGGTGGAGTGGTAAGGTGGGAATGCAGAGCTTGAGGACTTTTTTCCAAAGTCAAAGAGCAACTATCAGAGGGCTCTGCCCGGCTGAGTGAATGCAGGTTGCAATGAGGGTGATGAATAAGAGAGAAACAAAACTAGAGGCAGGGAGGAAGTGAATGAGGCTGATGCATCTGCATGAGAAATGTAATGGGTATGACAATGGACATGAAAAAGACTGAGCAAATACAGGTACGGTAAAATTATGAAAGGTCTTAGTGATTGTTGCATGTGGAGTTCAGAAGAAGGAGGGAGAGTAAAGAATGACTCCCAGTTTCTTGTTTGGTCAATTGGGGTTAAAGTGATGCCATTTACTAAAATAGGAAACACTGGGGAAATAATTGGTTTTAGAGGAAACATAATGAATTTCATTTACATTTTATGTTCTCTTTGAGGTGCCTGGGAGAATACAAGAGGAACTATTCAGCCAGAAATTTTATATTTGGATATGGAGTACAGTATGGAAAAATTAGATGAAGATACAGATTTGGTCATTAGTAGCGTGTAGCTAATAATTGAGTATTTGAGAAAAAATAAGATCTTATGAAAGATTGTGAAAGACCTTTGTCTGCTTCTGTGCTGTCTACAAACTCCTATTGCTTATCTCTCTGTATGGTATTAAGCACACTCAATTACTGTTCTCTTCTTGTCCATTACTTACATATGATGTCAGGTGCAATGGCAAGGATGGTATCTTATCCATTTCTGCATCAACACAAATTTGGTACCATGCCTGGAATATATTAGACTTTTAAAGAATATGTATTAAATGGATAGGTAAATGAATGAATGAATAGATGAATAAAAATAGCTTCAACTGGAAACCTGAATTTGCTGCTGAACTCCGAAAGTTTTACCCACCTGTCAGATCTGAATTACCAGGAATCTTTTTTCCAATCCCATCTATAGTATTCATAATCCCTCTGCATTCCTGTCAGACCATATAACTATGGTTTCTAAACTCTAGCTGTATACTATAATCACCTGATTACTCAATTCAATATAAATATTCTAGGATATCTCCTCATACCTGCTTAATCAGGATCTATGGCAATTAAGTTTAACAAGTCATTCAGATAATTTTAATTCAATGAGCCTAAAATTGGTCTATGTATCCATCTATGGGAATGATGAACATAAGAGAGCAACCATTCTAGTTCACAAAATTATAGAACACTTCCCTATTTGCCCCATCATGTCAAAGAAAGAATATGAGTAGGTACTCCAGTCACCAGATCTTCATAATGATTATATTTTACATTTCAAATAGAACAGGATTAAGGCAAAGCTTCCCAAGTTAAAAAGTACCACACATTTTTACCAGATGGCCTCACTTAGGGGGGAAAAAGTTAATAAATGACAATAGTCTCTAACCTGGAAAACAAAATACAAAATACAAGTATTTTGACCAATAAGCCACATGCTCAGAACAACTCTGTTTCCTTGTTCTTTTGAGCCTTACTCAATAGCCTGTATTTTAAACATCTGTAAGTAACACATTTTGTCAAAAAACCCTATCTTTCTGCAAGGGAAATTTAAGACATTTTATACTTTTGTTTCAACCTACCTTTTACACTTTATGTTTCACCATTTGGCAACATACACCCTATGCTATAGGTCAAAAAAAAAATCTCTTTTGCGGTCGTTTGCTGTTTTTCTCACTTCCAAGCTGTTCCTTCTGAGTGCCATGCCCTTGATCTTTTCTCCACTCAAAGCTTCCTACCCACATCTAAAACCCAATTTAAAGATCTCCTCATTGTTGACATCCAATTCCACATTCCCAAGCAGGGTTATCTGCTTCCTCCTCTGTTTTGCAAAATTATGTTTTTATGCTGTATTAAAAAGCATCTCCCTATTTGATTGTAATTAATTGTTTATGTGTCTTTCACACTATCTTGGGAGTTCCTCTGGGCTTTATTTATCCTGATATTCCTGGCACAAACCCTGGTATTCCAAGCCCTAAATATAGGGCTTGTCACATAGTAGGTGCTCAACAAATGTTGGCCAAATTAATAAAGATACCTTCCAGCTTCAAAATTCTTTGAGTGTTTAATTGAAAATGACCTCACATTATGCTTTCTTTCCTAACTTTACTTCTATACTATAGAGTATGCCCTCAAAACACCATGGTCAGTGTCCTACAAAGTTAGTATTCTCATTGGACTTCATACATAGAGTTGTTCCCATTATAATTTCATCTGGTATACAACTGCCGGATAAGATCTTAAAAATAAAAACAAAAACAAAAACTCACCTATTAGAAAACTTTTATTATCTCTCCATTTTTCATGGCACCAGGTATAACCTTTTATACTTGATTTCTTTAATACACTCGGTCTTACTTAACCTCTTCAGAACTGCCTTTTCCACTCGCCTTTAATCTTCAGTTGTATACATACCATGATCTGTGCTTACTTATGGAATCTGGGTACATTCCAGTGACTTATGCCAGTTTCCTCACTGGAGGTCAAAAGAGGCTAGCACTATTGTGATCGAACATTAGGTAAACAGAATGATGACAGGAGTTTGTTCCATGGGAAAATTACTACACAGGACAAATAATTCTTAGAACTTAGAGCATAGCTGGTGATTGAAGTCAGCTATGTTTACAGCAAACTCAAATCAATGTTTTGCCTTTACGTGAGCTCTGGTTACACTTCGAAAAAGTGCTATAAAGTTCTTATTGTAAATACTGAGTGTGCAGGGCCACTATCCGAGAGATCCCTGGGTCCTTAGCATAGCTCCTGGGGAAGGAATAAGCGTGGCTCAAAATTTGTTGATTGATGTCTCAATAGATTTGGTTAAACCTCACCATCAAAAGTCCAGATTTTTAAACAAGCTCCTCAAAGGTTTCATTTCTAAAGAAGAAACTAAAGAAAACTGGATGAGGAGAATTTCAAATTGTCCAATGTTCTGGTTATCAAATTTAAATTGGGATATCCTGTGCAATGGAGAGGCTGGCCGGTGCCAATTTCACATTTTGGTTTTTGGTGTCTGGTCGAAACCTGCTCTGCCAGTGATCTGACAAGTCGAGAGTACGCAGTGTTCCACAGGCACATGAGAACATTCTACTTTTCTTAGCATTTCCACATTATTTTGAAAAATGACTATATTTACTGTGAAAAGAGTTAACATTAATCATGAGTAGAGAGATTCTTCCATTTTAAGGGTGGCTACGTTAGAATCTGGTTTAGTCCATACTGTCTCCAAAATAGATTATGTATTGAAATGAGAAATCTATCACTTAATATGGCCAGAGAGATTAAGGTAGTTGGCCCAGCTGACCACAGGAGACACCTTTAATTCAAAACCTAAATCACAAACGTAGTAATTGTGATCAAGGAGCTTTACAGTGCATAAGGGATTCAAAAAGCATATTAATCCACCTCCAGCAACACTGCCAATTTAAAAGAATGATTAACCTTATCTCCCACTTGATTCAACCTGGCATATGTATTATTCTGCTCTAAATGCTAGCAGACTCCATGCTTCTGGCTTCCATTAGGTAGCATTTAGTATCCACGAAAACTTTCTTCAAGAAGTAATTACTTTTGAGACTACAGACATTTCAGAGGGGAAAGAAGGAAAAAAGAGGAGGCACGAGTAAAGGGAACTAGGAAAAAAATAAGAACATACCAAAAAAAAAAAAAAACACTAAGCAGGTTTATTTAAAACAGTAATTTAAAGGTGATTTAAACCATATTAGATGAGCATTTGTTCTGTCTCTACTTTAAATAAAGCACTCTGTTCTGTATGTTAGAAGTTGTACTTGTTTACGGTCTAATATATGTTAAAAGCCCCCTGAAAGAGAGATTTAGTCATTCTAGTTTCCTGAGCACCTAGCTCAATGATCAGCACAAGCAAGGGAGGTTTGGGGTAGCATGGACCCTGCAAGGGCTCTGGAATCTTACTTACAATCTTTGAGACTAAGTTTCCTACTCTATGCAGTATTCATAATTCCTAGTGTAGACAGAACACAGAGACACAGAAGATACTCCAAGGTGTAAATATTAAAAAGTAGGTATTCAGAAATATTTTTCAAACAAAACATATTGCTTTAGGAAAACACATTTTATTTGCAATGAGGCTTTCCTGTAAATTCTACACTTCTAAAGAAAAATACATTTCATGAGCAATTTATTAGTTTGCCTCCCTGCTTACTTCACTGCCAGTATTCAGGCAGGGATACTTCCATGTGATTTGACTTGCATTTCAGACTGACCTAAAAATATGTTTTCCTGCTCTTCTTTTCCACTCACCCTCATTCTACACGAAACATCGTGATGCTTTGTTAAAATACACACAGCCCTGGAAAAATAAAAAACAAAATGCCGGTCATTGCCAGCTCAAGTATGAATATATCAGAGGTCAAATGAGAAGCGACGAAGCCAGGATGGGAGCCTGCCTTTGTCTGACTTCAGAAATCAAAAGTGTACTACATGCTACTGCACTGCACAGATAAAGGCGGAACATGGAAATGAGGGTCCTAATGAAAAGAGAAAGTAATCCAAGGGCAGAGTTTAATTTTTTAATAATTAGTAAAAGAATGATTATGTTGGTTTTCCAGAAGAGGGTATAAATAGTCTTAAAATAAAATTTCTCCAAGTGACACAGCAACCTAACGGAATCTTATTGAGCTGAGATCCTTGCTTGGCCACACCATACCATTGGTCCCGTCCCCCTGGGGACTCAAATGAAAGGGGACACTGACCTGTGTCACACTGACATGGGAAGCAGGCCTACTTTTTTTGTTTGTTTAAGTCTCTTGGTCTCACAAAGGCCTAGATTTAAAGAAATTACATTTCACGCACTGGATTTCTCCCAAAGAAAGGGTGAGTTATTTCCTTAAGTAATATATTTACAAAATAATCAAGGATATAAGGTTGGTGGTGTTAGTTGTTCTATGTACACAGTTTATTCTGCTATAAAAGGTATTCACCAGAAAGAGATGTGATCAATAATTACTTGATATGATTGTTTCAAAAGTAGATTTTTAAACTTACTTTTAGATTAACTGCTACATAAAGTTCACTAAATGTATTCATTTAGAAGAAGTCTGTGTATGCCTCTGAGACCAAGAGATATTTTATTAGAAGTAACCAGGTTACCAGACACCTACCCAAGAACTACTTCTTCCGCAGATGGTCACCATAAAGCAATTTCTGACAAGAAGGAGTCACAATCAAGTTCCTTCAGAAGCTGGTTGGAAAGAAAAACTTAGAATCTTGTAATAAAATTTGTTATAGCTGATTCTTCAGCTTTCAGAAGCATATATTAATTTCCCCAAGTTGGGACTGAACCCTCCCTCTAGAAAAATATTCCTTGAAAAATTGCAATAAAAATCTCCTCTCATTTATTCCTCATTGTAAAAACTACATGTGTTACGAGAAGACCAAGAAAAATGCTGATATTGACTAGGTAATTATTTTACTACTAATAGAACCGAAGAAAAAAACGATTTGCATTTCCGTGTATTTCTACAAAAAGAAGTTCTTTTCCACGCAGGCTCTCATCAATGTTAACTTTGGAGTGAAATATCTGTAGCTCCCTCAGAGCTTAGTGGTGACAGTCTTGCACTTTTCAACTGTCTCTCACGTGGGAAAACTGTACACACTTGGGGCTGAGGATGCATGCTGGGATAGGAAAAGAAAGAAAAGTATTCTCATTAACACTGTGCTTTAACCAGCTCAGCTAATGGGCTTCAGGCTTTCTAAACAGGAGCAATCATATTAATAAAAGAATGTTAGATTTCATATTTCTACTAGAAGAATGAAAAACTGAAATGTTTTAATCCTGGTTTTACTATTTGGGGAGGATATGGAGTTACATTACTCCCTGCCAAAGCAGAAATCAACCTCTCGCAGGGAATAAATGCTAATTAAGAAAAATAGAGCAAGCATATTATATTAAGTATATTTGTTTCTTTCCTGAGCACTTGGGCTGCACAAGCTCTAACCACAGTTTCCGGAGTGACCATCAGTGCTTCCTAAGAACGCCGATGCGGCGCTCTATCCAATTAGTGGATGCAGAGACCAGTCTGCATGTCGATGTGTTCCATAAACGAGGCGGGGGTGGGGTGGCAAATGGAATGAGAGAATTTCATCTGTCTTCTGTGCTTTACAAAGCACGAGTCCTTCTATCCCTATCTCCCCACATGATTCCTTCATCCCTGCATTGCCTTATGTTGACTAATATGTGTTTTATGATACAAGTTTCTAATAAGAGGAAACAGAAAATGCCCATGAAAAAAATAAAATGATCTCAATTTAGAAAGGTCTTCCTCTTCAAGGTGTGGAGAATCTAGAGTTTCCAGGGAATATACTGCTCCTGAAATAACTGTATGGAACAGAGATGCTTTCAAATTTTGTCCAAGTTCTCACTGAACAGGCTATAAGTAATTTCAATTGTTATTTCTTAGAGTATAGTAGACAAAAAGACTTGGTTGTGTGCTAAAATCTTTAATGCTTGTTTACCTTTTTTGTTTTTAGTCTTCCTTGTCCCGGGTTCCAGGTGACAGTGGCAGTAACCAGTATCCAGATCCAAAGAGGGCACATTCAATGTGGAAAGAATGAACCAGTAAAGGTCCCTGTAAATTCACAACCAGTGTCAAACAAAGGAATAATCTTCCCCAAGAATAAATTAGCAGCAAATAGTTGCTCCTATTAATGAATTCAACAAACAACTCTGAAGTTATTAGTGACCGCTGCTTCTAGAGCAATCAACAGCTTTATAGTGATCAGTTTACTTAGACTTTTTTAATGTGATTGTTCACAAATTTTAAACAGTTGTATAGTATTCTGAATATAAAATGCTTTCATAAGCTCAATATCAGTGTTTTCACATTGTGTAAGCACTGGAATTACTGTGGAGTAGCTGCTACATTTGATGGGAAACCCCAGATGTCAGCAATTTGCTGTGTAAGATTTAGAGTGGCCAACGCTGTTAACCTTCATCAGGAACAATATCAGTGGCCAAACCACAGGGGCTCTGCCATCCGTCACATTCACCCAGGATAATGTGAGGGAGGACCTAAGGTCAGTCAGACGTGGGCCACTGTGCGCAGATTCTACTGGCAAGAAATGGCCTCTTTTATTGGCTCTTTTATTGAAGAAAGTAACCCTCTAGGAATCAGCAGGAATCCTATTTTCGGTTTTAGAGGAGAAAGGATATTTTTTAAACTTTGATCAATTGTGATGCTTAATACCTCTTAATTATACTGCGTCCATAGGGGTGCATAGGATTTCACTTAGTGAGAGATTTAACAGATTTTACAGAAGAAACATTTTCTCTATAGCATGTTTGTTGTACAGCAGTTAGAGGTGAGGTCAACATTTAAAAAAATAGAGTTTATAGCCAGTACATTATGATTCACTTAAAAAATATGCTGAGTCAAAGGAAAATGAAACTGAAGAGATGGAAGAAGAGGAATAGACATCCCTAATGCTCAGTCACGACCTTTCCTCTGGTGTCAGAACATGGTTGTATAACTACTTCAATCCTGTGGAATTTCCAAATATAACAGAATGTTCTAGACACTGGTAGCCCCTGATTATTGCCTCTTGTCCCAAGCCAACCCTCCCACACACACTTATTTTTCATCAGCTGCCTTCAGAGGTATTTTCTTTTGCATAATTATTGTAGTAGACTGTTAGAATATTGGCCTGCAATGAATCATGCATCGCTGTATCCTCACCTTTATGTGGTTCCCTCCCACATCAACTGGGTTTTTTGGTCCAATGGCATATCGACAGCCCAGGCTTGGAAGGCACTTGTGCACCAGGTGTTGTCTTTATGGAACACCTGCCATGTCAAGAAGCATGAGCTAGCCTAATGGGGTCACCTAGACAACCAACAGCCAGCACCAGTGGCCAGACATGTGAGAGTAACCAGCCCTAGTAGACTAGCGAGAGGATGACTGCCTCATGGGTGGCCTCAGGTGAAAACAACTTAGATCCACCAAGCTAATCCCAACCTTAGTTACCAATTACCAAACTGTGAGCAGGTAAGATGCATTCTGTTTTAAACTACCAAGTTAGGTGTGGTTTATAACGCAGTAACAGATATAACTGTGTTTACCATTAGATTATCTTCCTATTTTATAACACGTTTTCCTTCAAATGAGTATAAAGTATAAATCCTTTATCCCGGATTTCAGAAAAGATATAAACAACTAATATAGTCTTAACATTTTTCTTAAATTTAAATAAACATGCTTAAAAAGAGCTATATTTAGTAGACTCAATTTTTACCTTAGCACAAAATTATTTTTTTCAGTGACCTTAAGAAGGAATGCAGAATTGTAATAGCATTGTGAATTGGGAAGCTCTAAAAATGTTTTATGCCTTACTTTCAAGTCTAAGTGTACTTTAGGTGAACGTTCACCTTTGAAATGTGATTCCAGGAAAGGCGAGAAGGTTTCATTTTAAACCTTCAGTTTAAAGCATGTTAGGATATTTTATCTGAGAAAAATAATACATTAATCCATAATCAGCCATTAAGCCTGTAGTTTCCTTTATCTTCTAACCTCCGTGTCAGTGAAGATGACTATGCATAGGGTACAAGACTGCCATGATTAGCAGGAAGGTAATACAGAAAGAGCCCCCAAAATGAGATATGACATTGTCCAATCGTGTTATTATACTGAGTGGGGAGCTATGGGCAACTTACAGCCAGGACAAGGAGACAGATAAAATGTAATGATGAATAGAATAATGATTCCTACAATTTTATTTTAAATATGAATGGCAGAGGATTCTGGGGAAATGATGGTAGCTACCAAAGGAATTTTTCTCTCTCTCTCTGAATATCCCACCCCACCCCCCACAAAACACACCCCACACACAAAAAGAGAAAAAAATCTAGGATAGCAAAACCATAGTCTCACAGACAGCATATACAACAAGACATCCACATGGACTGCAGCATAGAGCCAGGCAGGAACAAGGCAATGACAGCAAAAAGACCTGTATGTAGTATCAGAAAGAGTGTGTGAGGAAGTTCCAGGAAGAAAAGGGTAATTTTGTCATTCTAGAGAGCCAGATAATTCTACCGTTGCCATCAAAAATTCACTAAGAAAAGCAGCAGAGACTGAGAGTTGACCTTGAAGGCTCCAATTTACAGGTGAGTGAAAGAACTGAGAGATGGTCTGAGGGTGCTAATGTGGTCTGGAGTCTATGAAACCGTGACATTTATAAAAACAAAGCACATTTCCAGGACAAATCCTCACACTCGGCAAAACACAGGGACACAGGGAAGAGAATGTCCTGACAAAATGAAGTGGGAGGTAAAAGGAGGAAGACTTTCAAAATTATAAGGCCATATTTTTCGTTCACCTCAGGAAAACAATAGAAGATACTGAACACTGGCATTTTGAAACTAGAAAATACCTTCTGATCCATTCCTCCCCCTTAAAGGGGAAAACTACTTGATTGAATAGTGAACAACAGGAAATTATTCCAGTGAAATCCCATAGAAATTTAGTAAGGGGAAAAAAAGGAAAATAAGGATAAGAAGAAAGTCCCAACAGATCTTGAAGCATGTCAGAAAGACGTGTGCACAAGACTGATGAAATCTGTTATTTACTATTTCAGAAAAGGTTATTGGAATTTAAAAAGTGATAGAAGCTAATTTAAACATTACTGTTGGTGAGAATATAAATTAGTGCAGCCATTATAAAAAAGAGTATGGAAGTTCCTCAAGAAACTAAAAATAGAGCTGCCATATGATCCAGCAATTCCATTTCTAGGTATATATACAAAGGAAATGAAATCAGTGTGTTGAAGAGATATTATCCATGTTCATTGCAGCTCTATGCAGAGTAGCCATGAAATAGAATCAACCTAAGCATTCAACGACAGATGAATGGTTAAATAAAACGTGGTATCTATGCATAATAAAATACTATTTAGCCATAAAAAACAATGAAATCCTGTTATTTGTGACAACATGGATGAACCTGGAGTACATTGTGTTAAAGGAAATAAGCCAGAAAAAAAGACAAATACTGCATGATCTCATTCATATGTGGAATTTAAAAAAATGTTGATCACATAGAAGTAATGAATAGAACATTGGTTACCAGAGACTAGGGACGGGAGGGGTGAGCAGGTATTGGGGAGACGTTGGTCAAACGGTAGAAAGTTACAATTAGAAAGGAAGAATAAGTTCTGGTGTTCTGTTGTGCAGAAGGGTGGCTATAGTTAATAATATTTCAAAATAGCTATAAGAGAGGATTTTGAATGCTCCCACCACAAAGAAATGAGAAAAGTTTGAGATGATGGATATGCTAATTATCCTGACTTTATAATTACACAATGTATACGTGTAACAAAAAATCTCATTGTACCCTATAAATACATACAATTATTATGTGCCACTTAAAAATTTTAAGAACAACATAGAATTAAATTAGAAAAATTCAGATATAAGTGATTGGAGAGTAGGAAGATTTGAAAAGAAAGGAGAAAGAACTTAGTAAATAATTGGTATAAAATTAAAATAAAAAGATCACTTCTTGAATGAAAGTTAAACTAGAAAGCACACACGTTTGAATAAACACAATGGATGATGTCTTTCTGAAAGACATTTCCAAAATAGAAAATGAACAAGATGTTCCCAGAAAGCCAGGAAGACAATCAAAAGACCATCGTGGACATTTCGAAAGGGGCTAATTTGTGCAACAATAATTATAATAACTGCAATGGAAAAAAAGTCAAAAAAATCAAAACACCTAATTGATCATCTTTGGAAAAAACTCTGGAGTAGCTTTGTTTTGTTTTGTTTTGTTCTGTTTTTTGAAAGCTTCTGGTAAACGAAAGAAAAGAAGCATTTATTCTGCCTTTCTATTTGAGCTGTAACTCAAGGCAACCAAATAGTTGATGGGAGAATATTCTAGCTAATAAATTAAGAGCAATAATATAATTAGTAGAATATCACCATTTGGCACCCCTTTATAAATTAATAGATCTGGGCATCGATCACTAATGGCTGCAATAGCACAATAAGTCAAGCAGAGGCTTGATAACGTCTTTGGAATTAATCAACATCACCTACAGAGTAGATATGCCAAAAAAACAAACCTGAATCTGGTCAGTCTTCTAGATTTATCTACCAATTGACAGTAAATACAGAGGTCAAAGGAGCATGGTAAATTTATAAGCATGAAGGGGTACAGTTAGCATAATCCAGCCAGAGATCCTGCAGGATGAATGCTTTGGATTCAACAACAAATAAATAATTGCAAGAAAACAAGAACAAATAGAGTTCTTTTAAATGTATAGTTGAAAATAAATTGCATTTCCATCATTACTCAAACAAAAAAAATGATTAAGAAAATAAAAATGCATTTATAAGATAATCAAGGAAATGATTGGATATTTATTGATATTAAGGAATTATTGATAGAAGGAATTATTTGTTATTGTATGCTGGGTTTAAAAAGTGGATTTTTTTACACTTTAAAAAGGTACATACTGAAAATTTTACTGAGGAAACGAAGTGTGGAATATGCTTCAAAATTTCTGGGATTATGGTGGTGGTAGGATAGTGTATAAAGAAAATACATTGATCAATTGGTCAGCAACTGATATTGAGGAGACTGATGGGTATTTCTATTTCTTCCTATTTCTGTAGACATTTAGAATTTTCCATACTAAAACATTTTTTATAAATGTGGATGGGTTTAAATTTGCTCTTCTGAGCTCTAGGAAGGAAGTCCTTCTTCATCTAGAAGCCTTCTTCTCTGGCCAAGAATTCTAATCATAATTCTGTCTTACATCTCTTGAGTCTGAAACTCTGGCACCTAGATTGCTCCGAGGTCTGTGGGTGGTAAAATAGACAAGAACAATAAAAAGGCTCTTCAGTGGTAACTAGAAGACAGCAAAGCTAGTTCTGAGGCAGATGGTGTCATATCAATATAAAGTAAGTATTGTTTTCTTCTGAAAAGCAGTATTGTATGGACTTCCATAGTGAAATTTTCTGTATTTTTAGTATTAAAATTAATTTGCCATTTAGGCAACATTTAAATTATATATTCAAAGCCTAGAAATAATCATCTAGGCTGAAATTAAGTTAAGATCTATTTTGGCCATTGTAGTGTATTCTCTAGTCTTCTTTGTGTTGACAACACTGTCATGAAAAGATTTAAGGAGGTCTCCAGATCATTAACGCCACATTCAAAATGGTATTTTTGTAGCTCACATCCTCCATACTCTACACACTCTCAGGTACTTCTGTTCTTCGACCCATTTATTTATTTTCTCCCTCAGATTATTATGTATGTAACATCCTTAGAACTAGACCACAAGCTCTTTTAAGGGCAGAGACCAACATTAAATTCACGTGAAATCTCCCCATGTCCACGTGGTGCTCCCAAAATTACTGTTGCTCAGTATATACATTTGTCTATAAAGGAGTTACAGAAAAAAATCTATTTTAACTACATTAACAAAATAACACATTAAATAGGACATAACTAGGGGAATGGAGGTAGCACTGGAAATCCCAGACTGTAAAATGAATCATCCCAAAAGCCACTGGCCAATCCATTGATTGTAAACAAATGCTTGTGAGCTGAGCATCATTTAAATTTATATTAGAGGGAAGGGTTACAACAAATTTAATTACAAAAAAAGAATATGTTTATACCTAAATTTTTGAGCTCAACTGACCTTGAATTTTAATAGAGTAGATAAGATACAAAGTATTCCTTTAGATTCCTAATGGAAAAATTCCTATTTTTTCTTATGGAACAAGCAGTTAGAATTTTTATAATTATATTAATTGAAAGAATTGGTGAATTCTTGAATTCCCCCAAAATTCACCCATCTCTCCTTCCTTTATTTTCCAAGGTTTGGTATCAATACAAAATCAAATTCTTCTTGATTCAAAATTGAATTTAGCCATTGTAAAAATCCTTCATCAATATTACTTTGCTAGGAGGACAAAATAAGAACAGAATTGGAAAACCACCGACTGCATGGTCCGAAATGACCCCTCAGTGATTCACTTGAGATAGAACAGCCTTCACCACGCAACAGACTGCACCAGAACAGAAACTTGAATTCCAAAGAGGACCATTAAACCACAGTGTTTTTCTTCTCTCTTTAATGCCATTAGAAATGCACCTGCCACCCGACTTTTGAGATTTTGCAAAGAGATCACATTTAGATCCTTTGTCTCTTTCAACTTCCCTATCCCCTATATCTGCTCTCAGGGATGATGACTCCCAGATAAATACAATGAGTACATATAACGTGGTTAAAAGGGCAATTCAGTGTACTCTTTCAGCCAAGTTATCCACAGAATAAACAAGTTGGCTTACACAATAGTTTCTTCAAGGGCTTTGTTAAAAGGGGGGCCAGCTTAAGCAAACAGCCTTGCCTGCAGTGGGAAAAAAACTCTGTGGAAAACAACTTGTGTGACTATGAAATGTATGTACAAAACCTTTTATTCAATTTTAGATGCAGACTCTTACTGCTTAAGTCTGGAAAAAATATACAGGTAAAAAAGGAGGAAAGAAAAATGTTGTGCAATACCTCATGCCCTCTCCACCACCTAGCACCTTATTTTTTTTCTACTTCTTCAAAAAATTATACATTCCAGAGGAGAGAATTTTTTACATTATTTGATCAAAGAGCTACTGTCTATATTAAAGTTCTTCAAATATAATTAACTTCTCATCACTTTCTAAAAGAAAGCAAACGGCATGGTTTTATTTTGTTCTTAAGACTCAAGTCTTGTTGCCACCACAAAGAAATGGTACATGTTTGAGGTGATGTGCATACTAATTACCTGATTTGATCATTAAGCAACGAATGCGCATATCCATGTATTGAAACATAACATTGTACCCTATAAATGTGTACGATTATTATGTGTCAATTAGAAATAAAAATAATTTTAAAGAACTCAAGGTTTATGGATATCATATTAGATTGAAACCCAGACATGTAGAACTATTTATTCCCATTCTAAGCGACACTTCTTTCTCCTCTGCTTTCTGCTGATATTTTCCTTACTACAATTATATCTGTGACTGCTGCATGTCATTGTTGGGTTTGAGGTTCTGAAGCTGAGTTGCATATTCTCCCTTCTACAGAACAGTAAGAATGAATTTTATGAGGACTGTTTGCCTTCAGAAGCCTCCTTTTTCACTCCCTCCCGATTCATGTCTACGGTGAGATGTCTACAACAGATAAGTAGGCTCCTACTTAGTCATCTATGAATCAATCATCTGATTATTTGACTTACATTCAAAGCAGCTACTCCAAAATTATGACCTTTCTACCTGTGAGGAGAAGCCCAATCCACCGCCAGGATCTACCACCACCATCAGTGGTGATTCTCCATTGTAACAACACCCATGTTTTGTCTGCTGTTACTTTGGTAATTTGCAAGACCTGATTGAATTTTCATGACAATAGAGAGTCAGATAGAGAAAGCGAGGCTGGTGGAGAACATACTCAGTAGACTGAGCATGTGAGGTGGGCAGAGGAGGCCGGGTGTGACTCTGCACTGCTGGGCAGGCTCCTGCTCCCACCTGTGGGGGTGGGCGGAGCCACCACACCTGTGATCCTTACTGTAGGTTTTGCCGGACTGGGGCAGCTTTTCAAAGTTAGATGCTGAAAACCAACAAAGGAATTATGAAAAAGAGTAGATTAAATGCCTTTATTCTACTTATGGGTCTCTAGGGAACTACTGCCATCTAAAAGCTACTCTCAGCAAATCTCAAATCAGAAAAATTAACATGGAACAATAGTTTTCAAGCTTTTTGTCATCAACCCCTACACCAAAAGGAAAGTTAATATTTGACATACCCTGGTAAATGAAGTATTTTTAGATCCTTAATATTTATGAAAAGAACATTTAACAGGTACAAGCAGACGTTATTTTATTATGCTTTGTTTTATTGCACTTCACAGATACTGTGTTTGTCACAAACTGAAAGTTTGTGGCCATCCTGCTTCAAGCAAATCCATTGATGCTATTTTTCCAAAAGCATTTGCTCACTTCATGTCTCTGTGTAACATTTTGGCCATTTTCACAATATTTCAAACTTTTTCATTGCTATATCTGATATGGTGATCTGTGATTAGTTACTAGTGCAATTGTCTTCACAGGCACTTAAGTAATAAAGCAGTGTCAGAGTTTGGATTGACTCCAATTTTGGAAGAAGTTGTACCGTGGGTAAGATGCTATCAAACACATTCCTCGTATGCTACAGAGGAATCTTTCATGAAAGGAGGAGTCAACCGATGCCGCAAACTTTATTTTACAATGAAGAAACTGTAAGAAATTGCCAAAGCCACCCTAACCTTCTAGTCATCAACATGGAGCCAAGACCCTCTATGAACAAAAAGATTACAACTCACTGAAGGCTCAGACGATTGTATTTTTTTTAGTAACAAAGTATTTTTAATTAATATATGTACATTGTTTTATAGACACAATGTTATTGCACACTCAATAGACTACAGTGTAGTGCAAACATAACGTTTATACATACTGGGAAACAAAAAAATTCATGTGACTCGCTTTGTTGCGATATTTGCTTTATTGCGATGGCCTGAAACCAAACCCACAATATCCGCTAGGTGTGCCTGTACCTACTACGTACCAGAGGAAAGCAAAGATGATAAGATGCAGACTTTAAATACAGACTTTTTTTTCCATTATCACTTTTTC
>CAUYRT010045681.1:0-79177 GCA_963574885.1 Lepilemur ruficaudatus
ACTTTGACAGAGTAGATTTTTAAATGTAACAAGATAAGTCAACTTGAGTGGTAATATATTTTGGGAAATCAGCTCACTATAAATTGTGACTGTAAACATTATACTGTAAATGCTTTGTAGTTTTCCCCCAATAAAAAAAAATTAATAAATAAATAAAAAAATAAAAAATAAAAAAACAAAACAAAACAAAACAAACTGTTCTCATTCTCACTCTTGATCATTTTCATTATCTGTCTCCCTTAAGACATTCTAACATGTAAGAAATACTATTCAGCCCCAAATCCTCAAGGTCGGAGGCTTGGTTACTATAAATTGGCGGAGAGAAGCCTGTCAGGAATTCAGAGAGTCAGCTTCCTTTTTGCTGGATGTAAGATGGCATTCTGGTATCTCAAGAGTATTCCTTTCTAAAGCACATATAAGCACAATTAAGTGACTGAGTTGCTGGCTTTTTGTATGACCCTCCCTTCAAAAAGTTTATTTTGCCTCTCTGTTTGTTCAGAAGATCTTTGATAAAACGGTGATAGCCTTCCTATCTCCTGTCTGTTTGCAAAAGAGCTAGTATTATTAAAGGCTGTTTGCTGTTCATCTTTCCAATGGAAATAACAATATGTGTTTTTTAAAAGCCTGAGTCCTTCTATCTGGCTTGAGCCCTCAGGGTCCTTTCACACACTGGCACCTGTAGAGTCATTAGCAAAATTAGGTAAGTAACTGATTTATTAGTTCCATAAATGCACTGTGCATTCCCTTTACTCAGGGTGCACACCAAAAATTATTCACACTGAGGTAGAGTAATCACAATGACTTTAAAAAGCACATTTTTATCATTGCAAACATAAGCATAGCTGTGGTAATGTACTATCATAGTGCATAATAATAGAAATGAATTACGTCAGTAAAATCTTGAGGTTTAAGATTTACCATGATAAATATTTTTCATTAAAGTGAAATATCTTGGCAGAGTCACTTTCATATGCAGACTGTTGACACAAGGAGGCCAGCTGTGCCTATGCAGATGCTGAGATTTGGGTCTATATTATTAATGATTTATCATGTCGTGGAGAGCTTAGATTAGTTTTGAAAGCAATCCCTTGCCACAAAAGCACTTTCGATAATGTGCGAACGCAAGGAATACTACATGTGCATTCCAAATTAAAGTAATCACAGAAGCTGCAGCTACCTTCGAAATTTCAATACCTCTATCTTTTTATTTTGAAACATGAAACTCTACATCCTAAACTCTATTATTCATTAAAATTCTTAAAAATTTTATTTCATATCAACTGGATCATGAGTAGTGTGAATATCTGAATTAAGAGACATCTACATTGATAATGGAATGAAAAAGATGGAACAGAACAAAAATTTATTGCAAACCTATTGTATACCATGTACTTTTGCCCTATATATCACGTGTGAGGTTGGATTAAGTCTCTAATCCAATTCTGCAGGATTCCAAGATTGCACTGCCTTCAGGGCATCTATAAAAACATTGTCTAACATTTATTCCGTGCTTGCTTTGTTCCAGGTAAGATGCTAAACACTTTACATGCATTATCTCATGCAGTCTTGAAAAAGCCATTTGAAGTACTATTATCATCTTTGTTTAACAGATGAGATTGAAGCAGAGTGTGGTTAAGTAAATTATTCCAAGTCCCACATTTAGTTAGAAGTAGAGCCTGGATTTGAATCCATACTGTCTAATATTTCAGAGACTTCACTGTTAACTACTGCTATTAACTGTGACCTCATTATGAACTACTATTTCAACTAAGTAAGAGGTAGGATTCAGATCCTACTTAGTTACTACTTCTGTGACATTAGGCAACTCACTTAAATTCTCTAAGCCTCAATTTCCTCGTCTATAAAATGATGATAGTAATAGTACTTGCCTTATTGCATTGTTGCAAATTAATTTTGTAAAATGCTTAGAACGGGATTTGGGTACCTATTAAGCACTAATGTTTTGTTTAATAACTGTAATAATTAAGGGGTTGTACTTCCTGATGATTGATGAACTTTTATTGACAATCACACACACAGATTTTCTATACTTTTCAGATGGCTTTTATGCTTAAGATAGATTATAAATGAAGCTACTAGTTATCACTGATGGGAAATATATATAAATAACATTAAAGCATAATCACTAACCATGTAAAGATCTGAGCCTTTTAAATTCTCTTTCTAGGTGGGAAAATAGCCAAATATCTCCATTCATTCATTCATTCATTCATTTAACAAATAAATATTCCTATGCCAGTCCTAAGCTGAGTCCTGGGGATACAGGATAAATAAGTGAAGGAGCATTTATTCTAGAGTAACTGTACTCTCTGGGTTAGCACAGAAGAGAGTGTGAGAAAGTTGTAGGTTGCGTTATCAGATCTGTTTAACAAGTATTCAGTGAGTGTCCATTAAGTGCCAGGCACTGTGCTAGGCACTAGGGGCTGGCCAGGTAAATGAGATAAGATCCTTGCCGTTAGGAAGTGTTCAATGGGGAAGACATCCTAAACAGATCATTTCCCTTCAGTTTGGTAAATTGTGTAAATGAGCACAGAAGAGAACCGCTTAAACCTATTGTAGGGGCCAGAGGGATGAGGGGAGCCTTGACACTAAGAAATTTTTTTGTTATCAGTCAAGAAAAGAAAAATTAAGCTACGGGCCAATATGAGAAGAGTGCCCAGAAAACAGCGACACCACGAAACAGTGCGGCACACTGGAGAACTGCAGGTATCAGGGCAATGCTGGTGCCTAAAACACAACGTAGGGAGCAGGGGGAGTTGAGTACGAGAAGTAAACAAGGGTAAATGTCAAAAGTGTGTAAAATCAACTGATGAAACGAAATGTTAATAAGCCACAACAGCGGTAACTGCATGGAAAGTGAACAATTTCCTTGGCCTTTTTTCCACTAAAATCCAAGTAGGGTGTTATATTCCTGACTGTCAAGATTCTAGGAACCAGGGAAATGATAAATCATGAAGAGTAATATTTTGATCTTGACCAAAATGTAAAGGATACCATTCTTTCCATGCCAAGGAATTGTCTACCTCCCTGTCTTCCCCAGCAGAACAAATATAGGGACTGAATCTGAGGTCTTAACTGATAATTTAGACTGAAAACATGTCTAATCCATGACTTGAAATGACCTATCAGCATAGCCTTCTGCAACCTAAAACTTTTTTATTCCTGGACTTAAGAACACAGTATAGGTTAAAACCGTACTCTCCAAGAGGCACTCTGAAGGTTGGCCATGGTGGAATTTTAGCAAAAAATTCAAGAATCCAGAGAAACGAATTTTTTCCCCTTTGCTGCTACTGCAGACACGTGATAACTCATAAACTCTGTCTCCAGGTGGGTGGCCATTTGATTCTTAATCAAGCCAGTGATCACCCCCTTGCAATCTTCATGCAGGGCACAGTGTCTTCTGTCTGCAGCAGGGCTTGCTGCCTTGACGGAGAAAATACGAATAGCTGGACGCCAGGAAACAGGCACAGCTTTCTGGGTCAGAAGTTGGCTGGAGAAGGGGCCTGCCTGCCAAGTAACTTGCAATGATGTCAGAGCCCAGCACAACCAGAAAACACCAGCTAGCTCCACAACAAAAGACTTAAAACAACAGAACAAAAATCACAGCGCTGTGTGGCTAAAGCTGTTCTTTCCGCCCCCTACTCTTTTCTTGTAATAGGAAGAACAGCAGGAAGGGAGTTTAAATTTTAAAAGACTGCCCCCTCCTCCTCTCCCCGTCTTCCTTTGGTTACAAAGTGTTAACCAGTGAGGAAACAGTTCTCCGGATGAGTCCTGCAGCAGTTCCTTGGGGTGTCTTTTTTAGAGTTTCTTTTCAAGGCTGTCAGTGGAAGTTTCAGAAACAAGGCGAAACAGTATTTTTCGTAAATGTAAACATGTAACTTTGTGTTTGGGAGAAAGCAGGGACCATTGAGGAAAGGAAATCCTTTCTGCGCCTTCCTCGTCTCTCTTTCACGGTAATTAACCATACTCAAATGAAAATTAAAAGTTTGGCGAAAAAGCTCTCTTCCTTCTTTTTCTTTGAACAGGGGCATCATGGTTCATTCTAGCCATTTAGAGCCCTCAGTGATTCATAATTCAACTGGAAATTAATAAAACACAGCCCGTTCTTGGAAATGAAGTTTGGATTAAAATCCTCTTGTTTTGCAACAGATGACGTTTTTCCCTTTTCATTTGTGACAGTCAATTTTAAATGATGTCACTTCAAGGACATTTTCATTTCTCCCACAACATATTACACGAAACACTTGCCTGTAAAACTGGCTCATTAGCCTGCAAAATTATACTGTACAGAATGGCTTTCATTCAAAGTAGAAATGGGATTTTTAGTAGGCAATTTCTGTATTTTATAAAGATAAAGCAATGTTTGATTGCTTCTTCCCAGCTGTTTTGCTTAGTGGTTATAAAGAGAAATTGGAGGGGGGGGAGGTAACGTGGGGGCGGGTTTGTAAGGATGTGCTTAAAAAATAAATCTCAGACTAGAAAACTAAGGCAGAACTTCACGGAACAACTGCGTCCGCAGCTCTCCTGGGCTGCAATGATTTGTCTTCGGGACGTCTGGAGGAAAGCTCTGGACGAAGTGAGGCAATGAGAAAAAGAGGAAAAGAGGGAGGGAAGCGAAAAGGCTGCTTCTCCAGCCTCGGCACCCACCGCGAGCTGGATGAGTGAGGCGCCAGAAGTCGCTGGAAGGAGCAGCCTCTCGGAGGTGGGGAGAGAGAAGGGTGCAAAGCGGAGCGCGGGAGAGGAGGGACGCGGAGGCCAGCGAGGGGTCAGCGGGGCCGCGGCGCCGGGGTGGGGGCCTCCAGGCGGCGCTGGCCACCGCGCACCGGCGAGGGTGAGCGCGCCCCGCCGCCCGCGCCTCCTGCCGTCCGCGCCCGGGGGTGGGACCCGCGCCGGGAGCCGCCGAGTGCGTGGAGGGAGCCAGGCTCCGGCTCGCCTGATGGATTGACTTGGAGATGGATCGAATTACACCATTTGCCGTGCATCGGTTTGTTTTGCTTCTGCTCCGTCCCGCCGCCGCCGCCGCCGCCGCTGCTGCTGCAAGGGCTAGTGCTGGCCAGTTTCGGGATTATATAGAGGAAGCCAAGACCTAAGGAGACAGAGGAATACCTATTTTTTAATATTTTGTCTTTATTTTCTTTTTTGCTTGTGCGTGACAAGCTTTTTTTTTCTTTTTTACCAATCACCCCTCATGAGGTAAGACCGTCTTTTAAAAATTTGCTAATGCTCTGTGCGTCCAGTGGGGGTCGGACCCACATCCCGAGAGCCTGTATCGCTGTGTGTGCGCTGTGTGTGTGTGTGTGTGTGTGTGTGTGTGTGTGTGTGTGTGTGTCAGTGTCACTGGAGAGTTGATTTCTTTTCCAAGCAGCTCTTTCCGCCTGCTGTGCGAAGGACGCGCAAAGGGCTGGAGAGGTTTGGCGGACCCGTCAAAACTGGCAAGGCTGGCGGCCTAGGGGGAGGGGCGCACTGACTTGGAAGCCCTCCTCCACTGTGTAACCCATCCCCCCCGGAAAAAATTGGAGGTGGGGATCAAGTAAAAGTTTCTTACCAGGCAGGGCCAGCTCGGCGGTCCCCCGCACATTGTCTGGGGGAGCCGGGACTGCTTTGGTGCCCGGCACGGCGGCTCCAGCCAGCGGGAGAGAGCCGAGCCACGACCCAAGGAGCCGGCTGCGGGCTCGGTCGCCTCCTCCTGCCCGCCAGCCCCGGAGCGGACGCGAGGACAGCCAGGTCGGACAGTGCTGGGCCCGTCTGGGAGCGGGCGAGTGAGCATTCGCCTGCGCTCGGGAGAAGGGGCGCAGCGCCGCCACCAAAGCCAGAGCAGCCCCCCACGGGCGCCAGCTACCTGTCAGTGCGCCCCTGGTTGCACGACTCAGCTGTAGCGCCTGCTGGCGAGGGGCGGGGTCTCGGGTGACTTAGCCGCCCCTCGCCCGCACCCCCCGGGCTCCAGCACCAGCTCCTGACCCGAGGGCGGCCACTTCCCACCCTCCCTCTCCCTCTGCTGGCCGAGCGCGCCGGGGGCGGGCTGCGGAGCCCGGAGCTGCCCACCGCCCACCCTACCTCCCACCCGGCGCCCGGTTTCTCCTCCCGGCCACTCTCCCCGGCGACTTTCCGGGCTTTGTTCTCCGGCTGGAAATGCTTTACGGAAGCGTCTTGGACAGGGTCTCCGCCAGGCGGCAAGAGCTCAGCGCCGAGACGTGTTACGTTCTCATCTCCCCATCAATTATGGATGGAAACAAATAAGGAAGAGTCAGTTTTGCATGAGCCCCTTCTCCGGCGGCGAGAGGCGTCCTGCAGCCGGGAGGGAGCTGGCAGCCGCTGGCAGGGGCATGGTGAGGAGGAAGGTAGGGAAACTTTCATTTCCCGTCTTGACAGCCGTGATGTTTGTCCCTGGTCTGCAGAAACTGATACAGAAGCCCGCCTTGGGTAATTTGCAAGGGCTTAAAGCTTCCTCTGTCATGTGTAATTCTTGGATTGAAATGAAAGGTCATAAAGGACTTGGAGGTGTGGATGAGAACTGCTGGGTTTGAAAAATTTGTGCTCGATCAACTCTTGGGACCATTGCTGTCAGGTGATTGTTTAAATCCTGAACTTGTGAAAAGCGAAATGTCGTGGAGCTAGGAGGGAATTGAAGTGCCGGTATGAATTACAGCGTTGGAAGAACTCAGGGCAGTACTTTCTGTGCTGAGGTGACCAGTCAGTAACCCGTGTTTCAGCATCCCAACCCCTTTTCAGCATCCCAACCCCTCGCTGCTCCCAGCTGTGTGATATTCACACAGAAGGGACAGCACGTCGTTATTATAGAGCTGTAGACTTCGTAAACAGTCATTGGACCTTACGTTCACTACAAGGAGGGCTGCTTTTCCTTAAAAGTAACCATAGTGTTTTCTGTTATTTTGGAGGGGAGAGAGAAATGAGGGGGGAAATTTTCCCCCAAAACTTCTGGCTGCTAAGAATTTTAAGTCTGTAGTAAAAAATATGGGTGCTTTTTAAGGTTGCCCTTCCCTGTTACTAGATGTTTAGGGCAATAATGTGAATTCTTTTATTTCAAGGCTGAAGTCCTAGGAAAAGGCTTAGCATTTTTCTAAACTGGTTTGATCCGTATCCCTCTGAATAGGAGAAATACTTGTTTGAAGAAATTTTTCAAGGTTGCTTGTACTATTGAGAAATTTCATCTCAGACCGCTCAGAGAGAGGATTTTACTATCCTTTTAGTGCTTCAAAACAATAGGTTTTGATGCTGGTTTATTCATGCTGTTAAAAAATAAACCCCCTCACTCTCTTAGGTGTCTAGCTCAGGAAATTAAGTTGTGTGTAGTAATGTTTAATGTTGTGAGTGACAGGCATTTTCTGTCAAGCTGGCAGATAGTACACAAACATTTATACTGGCTTAGATACGTAGAAATTGCCAGATAAGCTCTGAGATTTGGATCTATATTACCATGAACCTAGACATCTTAAAATAAACAAACCATAGCTCAGCCATAGCTGAGTTTTGTTTTTTATAGTTAGTGTCTGTGCTTTGGTTTAGGTATCTAGAATGTGCTCCCAGAAAGACAGTTAAATAGATAACCCTAAGGTTTCCAAAGTGTGTTGTTGAGCAGACCATTTTCTTCCATTGGCACATTTGGTCAGATTAACAATGAGCTACTATTTCTTATTGAATCCTGCAGAATATGCTACCTGGCCTCATTTCTACTAAAGATGCTTATGGATAACCTTTCTTTGAGGAACATTTCTGTGATGCAGGAGAGTCTGCCAGAAATATTGTGACTCCCCCATCACCAACAGCTGGTTAACTTGAGTTTGATTTAGATTGTGGGCATTCTGCCCTCTTCTCTTCTTCTTCTTCTTCTTTTCTTTTTGGTGCCCTCTAATAGCACCATCTGGCATGTGTCCTCTGGTTTGATGGCTTGATGGATTTGAAGGGTGGCTGTGCGGTAAACGTATTAGTCCTTAGAGTGAAGGCAACTTAGAAATCCAGAGGACTTCACTTGCTGCACAAGAAGGCTCTGCCCAGTACCTGTGATGGGGGTAAGTGGGCCCTTGCATCATAAGTGGTGGTTCTATCATTTCGAAGGCCACAAGCAAGTAAACAGGAATGACAGACTTGTTTCACAAAGATGACCGTAATTGCTAAGGACTTATTGAAGCTGCAGAAGTTCTTCACTTCTTACTGCTCCATCCTAATAAACCTTGGTAATTAGCTTAGTCATTGTTCTTGCCTGTGGGCTTCACTAAGATACAAAGAGTGAAAAATGCATCTGAAATAGGGTAATTTTTCACCCTTCTGATGTGTTTTATGCAGAGTTAAGAGCCTGGATGAATGCCTAACCATTCTTAGTGTAACCATAGGAGGTGAACTCCCTTCTTAGCATATGGCAGGATAAAATATTATCTTTTATTTCAGTTAATAGACTTTAAGCCTACACATTCTAGATTCATTTCTAGGGGAAGCAAATGGCAGCTGTGGTATGTCAGCCAGTCAGTATTTATTGAGTACCTGTTGTTTTCAAGGACCTATGCTAGCCAATGTTCCAATACTAGGTGGACCAGACATGTTTCTGTATGTTCAACTTGAGTGAGAATAAAAAAGAAATAAAGGGTGGCTAAACAAATGGATCTTTGGACAAGAATCGCAAATATGCACCTTTCGTTTTAAGCATATTATTTTATCCAAGAGACTTTAAAGCAAGATTGTCCACACCAAATATTTCCAGTGGTCCAGCCTACCTGCCTTTAACACTAATGAATGATTCAGTATACTGTTAGTGTAATTCACACGTTAAATCTGTCCTTAAAATAGGAGATCTCACTTTCTGTGGCTCATGTGATTGGAGACTCAGTGTTAAAATCTACCAAAGCCATTGTTGTGAACAGCTGCCAACTTCCTGTGGGGGAAAAAGGTGTGTTTTTATTTATTCTCATGACACATGAAGAGAATAAAAATCCCATAACTATATTAAGCACACCATAACACTTCTCAGTTGAGGTGGCTGTCGTTGGGCTGTGTCCTCCTCAGACACTGATGACAGTGGCAGTTCAGCTAATAATTGAAGCCGCTTCCATTTCTCCCAACAGGAAAACTCCTAAACCTTCTTACTTTGAAAAACAACCATTTACGTAACCAAGGGCGATTGAATCAGTGGTCCACACCGATACCACATGAGGTATACTTATTTCTCAAACTTTTCTTTCCTATTAAGCTTTTGTGAACTCACTCAAATTAGCATTTTAACAACCCTGAAGTGAACTTCTGCCATTCTCTCTACTTGGACACAGTGTGTAGATCATCCATCATCCTGTCCTTGGCTACAACAGGCTGCTGGCTCCATCACCATTTGGAGCTACACGGAATCCATCCGACTGTGAACAGCACAGCTGGCTACAGCAATTTTTTCTTCCACACCACTAGCAGCATTGTCTGGCTGTG
Organism: Lepilemur ruficaudatus; assembly: GCA_963574885.1. Taxonomy (NCBI): domain Eukaryota; kingdom Metazoa; phylum Chordata; class Mammalia; order Primates; family Lepilemuridae; genus Lepilemur; species Lepilemur ruficaudatus. The sequence goes on from CAUYRT010045681.1 coordinate 9,448, forward strand.
GTAACTAAAGTTAACACCCAGAACGGGAAGTTTTCATTGTTTGGCAACCTGTCCCAGGCCCCTCATTCAGTTCTGGGGGCACGCCTGCCGAAAGGTCCTGCCAGCTTGCAGTGGCTTGTCCCACTGAAGAGGGGGCTTGCCCCAACCTTACACGACCACAGGCTTGATAAGATTAAACCACCAGCTCCACACAGCCTGCACCTTCAGAATTTAGTCTGTTTGCAAAGAGGGAAAAAGGAATGCAGTAGCCTTGAGTCTGTGATGCCAAATGACTGAAGACAGAAAAAGACCTGTCTAGTTCCTTGGTGAACTGAGCATGTTATTGCTGCATCCCTTTTCACAAAGAACATGTGATGTGCCTAAATATGGGGCCCATGTCTAATAGTACCCAAGGCTGTAATATTTTTTGTTTGCTTTTGTTTTTCTTACTCAAGAAGATATCTGTTACAAGAGCCCTTGCTTGTTAAAGGAAGAGTAGCAAATTAGGTGGGTTCATTTGTTAGGTTATGTTGCCAAGCTTTTTTGTTGGTATGTTTAAACTTTTATAATTGGGAATACTACTTTTGGAGTTTGAGGTGCAAAGAGAAAACTGCCTCATGTTGTGGTGTGAGTTAGCGTGTATTCTCTCTTCTCTCCCTAACATTTGCTAATGAAATCAGCCACAAAACAGTTGGGAGGAGGAGGGCTGTGATAGTGATGATGATGGAGGAAGAAGAGGAGAAAACAGCAGCATCTACCTAAGACTTAAGGCTAGTTTGCTTGCTAAATTCTAGGCACCATATTAAGATCTTTATATTGAATATATCATGTAACCCTCAAGCAACTGCATGAGGTGTGTTCCGTTATTATCACCGCTTTACCTAAGAAGAAGCTGAGGTACTGAGAAGTGAGGTCATTTTCCTAAGGCTCCTGGATGGCAAGGTGGTAGGGTCAGCATTCGAACTCAGGCCACTTTTTCATCACTGTACTGAATTGCTTCGAGAAACACCAACTATCCTGGCAATTTTCTGACTCCCTGATATTTCTAACATTTGTTTTTAAATAAAAAAAGTCATGTCTGGGGGGAAATTTTTATACTGATTGAAATGATATGTACAGTATGGGTATGCTCTTAAATCACGAGCCTTTCTAAATTAAATCATATAGTTTATACTTTACCTTCATTTTATATTCCTATTGGCCAAATAATTTTTACACAGTCTTCTCTGTGATTGTTGTAGAACAGCATCATCTCCCTCCATTTTTATCCATGTTAGGCTTTTCTGTCCAAGACTAAAGTGGCATAGAACAAATGACAATATTCATCACTCTCCACCAAAAAGTGTTTCTGCATCTGGGTGCGATTGACATTCATTTCCCTGATCTTGGCAGGTGAAGATCCATTACGTATCTTTGTCCCATTTCCCAGGAGTATTTATGGGCCCCATCAGCAAAGACAGCCAGAGCTGCAGCTGTTGAGGCATTAGTGGCACCAGGATGGAAAGTGTATTGCTGGAGTTTGACTATGTATTTCATTGTACCATACATTTTTCTTAGTTATGATTGCGGGAGAATCTTTTAACCTATATGAGTAATCAGACACATTGTTGAGAAACTGTCAGGCAGGCATCAGCATTTTCTGTTGTTGTTGCTCTTTATTCAGGATTCCTATGGGAGAAAAAAAAATACACATTACCACTACACATAATTCTGAAATTTAAGGTTCTCAACATATATTTACGGGAAGGAAATATAGGTTTTAAAAGCCCGATATGTTGGTACATGTATAATGAGGCCTCAGGAAGATGTGCAATTACTTAGCCTATTATTGGAGTCTATACTTAAAAATAACGTCAGGCGTTTCTACTTTGCTGAGGAACTGGCACGTAAGAACCAGAGCAGACGAAGCTCTTTGAGAAAATAACACTTGCATTCCCCAGGAGCAGGCTGTCAGCAAACCAGGGACTTAGATTCCCCACTACATTGGCCTACGTCTCGCTTGTTATTATAAGGGTCTTTGGAAGCTTTTTTTGGTCTGCGAAGTTGTCTACATTTATCAGTAAGTCCTCAAACCTCCCCCGGGTAATTGGTGGATCACATGAAGATATTTTTAAAAGCTACAGAAAGAGAAGGGGAGGCAGAAGAAGGAATAAAGAATGTTGCAGTTGTTCTTGCCATTGCTGGCCATGACATTTGTTCATTCAGCAGCTTGTACCCCGTGTCTCCTCTGTACGCATAGGTGCCGAGGCGGAGAGGGTTCAAAGAGGAACGTGACACAGTTCCAGAGCTCAAGGATCTTACTGAGTGATGTAGGAAAGACGAGGTGAACAGATAGCTGAAACTGTGTGTGTTTTAAGTGCCAGACTTATGGAATTGAGAAGAGTGAGAGGTTATTTCTGGCTAGAGTGGTCAGGGAAGGCTTTATAGAGCCACTGATATTTGAGCTGGTCCTTGAACTAGGTGGGATTTGGACAGGTGGACAGTGAGGCTGAGGGGGGAGGTGTTGAGAGGGAGGCCATTCCAGGCATAGAGAACAGCTTAGGCAAAGGCCCTGGGGTGGGGTGGGGAGGGGGTGGGACTCGAGACCAGTTGTCCACGTTTGAGTCCTTACCTACGACAGACTTGCATTTCAGGTGTCAAGAGGCAGTTTGCCATGCAGTCCACACTATTTATTGAGTGTCCCTGGTCTACTGTACTTAGCCATTCAGCAGATGGCCCTGCAGCTTAAGCCATCAGAATGAATGGGATCAATCTTGTGGCAATTCAGTAGATTGCTCCGTGATCAGAACTAAAACCCACACATCAGCTGCCAACCGGTTCAGTGGCACACATGAACGTTGCAAGGGATCACATGATTTGCCTCGAATTCGCCAGCACAGAGCTCCCCTCCTGGAGTTGTTTAGTAAAACCAAACCAGAAGGTTGTTGCTTCATCAGCTTTGTCTTCTTTTTAAACTTGAAAAGTCTCCATGGTGAAGAATAAATTGCGTGTGTATATGGGGGGTTTTGGAGGGGAGAGAAGGGGATATGAAGACAGGAGGAAGTGGAAGAGAGGACAGAAACATACTGAAACCTTGGCAATATGAGCTGAACTCCAGGTGCTGCTTAGACCCTTTGAGTCTTTTTTGCCTGCTCACCAGCGTAGGTTAGCAGAGGGAGTGACGCATAGTAGATATGCAGCGAATGTTTTAATAAATGTGCTAATTGAGTTTAACTTTTTATTACATTGCAGATAGAGCCTGTCATGGCTGGTAAACTGCGCAAGGAATGGGGCTGGAGCTATAACAGCCTTTTCCTAATAGAGAGAGGGAGAACGACTTGGAACATTTTTAATACTCTCTTCTGGAAAACTCCATTTTTAAGGTTCCCCAGGGAAATTCGCACCCCTTTCTGGGTCTGAGCTTTCAGGATAAACTCACCTGCCACCAGCAGCTCCCCGTGTCCTCCACCTTCCCAGCCGCCTCCCACCCTCCAGCAGACTGTTTGGATGCGGGGATTTCCAAGCCAGCATTCACCCCTTGGTTAACATAACTTCTGATCAGCCCACAGTTAAGTTTAATAGTGACACTAATAAGCTTCATGGGAGGAAAGACCGGAAGCTCTGTGTGGTATAATTGTTCTTATTAGAAGACATAGTAAAGGAAAAATAAAATGAAAACAGTTACATTAGGGAATGATCAAATCAATTGTTTTGCCAAGAATTGCTCCAGTGGTTCAATTTTCCATGGTGTATTTAAGTCTTTTACAAGTTAATAGTTACTTGACAGACGGTCTTAGAGAAGAATCTTAAGTCTGAAGAATCACTGCCAATGAAAGATCAATCTGAAATTGTAAAATGGTTCAATATGGAAGAAGGATTAAGTGTCTACAGATTCAGTACTGGGAACTTTTCAGGAATATTCTGGTGACATAAAGCAGAGGACCTGTTCAGTCTAGTAATTGGCCTGGCTCCCACCCAGTCGCTGGTTGGAGTGAAGGGCAGGCTGCCTCCCCCTGCATGGAGCACAGTTGCCTCCAGACAGGATCTAAAATGCACTGGGCTGGCTCAACAAGACTAATAATAACCGCTAGCACTTACTGTGTGCTTACTGTGTGCCGTGGCACTGCGCCTAGCACTTTAAATATGTTATCTAATTTAATCCTCACACTACCCCTGGGAGGATAGGGCTAATAATAGCTAACTAAGAGCTAACATGTATGTGTCTGATACTCTTTCAAGAACATCTATATTAAATCATTTGATCAACATTCTTCGAGATGAGTAATGTTATTAAATCATATACTCACTTTTACGCAGGAAGAAACTGAGGCATGGGAGATTGAGTCATTTTCCCAGGGTCAAACAACTGGTGAGTAGTGGAAGCAGGGAACTTGGATTCATGGGAGTTAGTGTGGTTAAGAACATGAACTCCTGGAGCCAGCCTGTTGAGGGTGCGAATCCTAGGTACATGACTGATAAGCTGTGTGATCTTGAGCAAATTACTTTACCTCTCTGAGTCTCATTTTCACCTTGTAAAAGGTGGATGATGATGGTAGTAGCGGCCTCTTAGGGTTGTTGTGAGACACAGATGAATTAATATTTGAACAGCACTTATAATAGTGCTTGGCATGTAATGATTACTATAAATATATCAGTGTCTGTTAAATAAAAATAAATGCAGTCTGGCTCTAGAGCCTGTGCTTTTAGCCCTTGGCCTGTGCTATCTTTTCACATGTGATTTTATGATATCTCTTTAACTGATAGATACACCTTGAAGCCAGTTCCACAATGGCTACTCTCCACTCCCACCCACTACACTTGTCAGAGGTTCAGCCATACTAGAAAGGGGAATTTAGCAGGAGACATCCAGTGTCCTGGAGATTTGCCCCAGACCTTGACGCCTAGTTGAAGATACCTAACTCATATGTCAGCTGTTTCAGAATCTTGGTATCAAACATCTAGCTTCCACTGTTGGTTGTGTTGGCGGGCGAAATGTAGATCATTAGCATGTACTCTAATGGGCTGATAAAAGCCTGAATAGTGGCATGAAATTTAGGCACACTCTCAGACCATCCCTACCATCACCCTCATGGTCATCTCTACTGGTGGTCTTCAAATTTTAAAATTCATCCAAATCACTTAGGGTTAAAATGCAGATTCCCAGAGCACTGGCAACATTGGGTCTGTTTTGCTGGGTCTAGAATGGAGCCCAGGTGTCTGCATTTTTAAGAAACAGCCAGGTAACTTGAGCCCATTGGCCCCTCACTACACTTTGAGAAATGGCGCTCTAGTGTAACCAGAGTGGCTCCGTCAGTGTGCCAGCAGATTGCCTGGCATCATGTTAAAATGCAGATTCCCATCCAAGCAAGGTGATAGACTTCAAGGCTAATGCTGGCAGGCCACTAGGTAGTGGATCTGAGGCCTCTTGCCTACAGCACAGGGAGAATCATTATGAGCCAGCTAGCTCATGAAAGAGTGAAGAAAGTAATAAAATCTGCTCAAAGCTAAAGAGGCTTCTTTTTTTCCCCCAGTTTTCAAAAGATCCTCATAGTGTGCAGAAATTATGAAAGAAAAAGGGCACTCACTTATTTCTGCTGACTGGCCTATATCATTTCATAAATGGAGTCCTGGGCCAGTATTCATAGCAACAGTTTTTGATTTAATGATAAACTGAGATAAGGGTAATCAAACTTCATGCTTCAGGGCATAAGGTGATTGCCTGCTGCGGTCAGGATGGAATTTTTTCCCTTGTGCTTTGCACAATTGACTAGATGCATTAGAGAGAGTGCTCGGGCTGTGCTTGGAAGAGCGGGGTGGGGGCCTGGCAGAAAGCTCCGCTGGCTGAGATCGTATGGGAGATGATTTGGGTTGCGATGAACAACCCCATCAGTGTTTGGCTCTATCATTTTTATTTCATATTAAGATTCTATGCACCATATATATGTATTTCTATAAGCTGCACAATAAGGCGGGCAGCACACTGTATTAGGAAGCAGATACCCTGCACTCCAGCCATGGCCAAAAGACTGAGCCCTCGGAGTGACTTAGGAAAAGCACCCTCTGCTTAGAGACTCGGTTTCCTCATCCATGGATGTCCTGCTGTCCCTGCACAATTATAATGGCATCAGATAAGACAAGATGGATGGAAGTGCTTGGTGAAAACCAGATGCGTGTTGCTCAAATGGAAGGTATTATTGTGGTACAATAAAATACACTTGTTGGTATCACCTTTTATTATAATCAGCAATATATAAATTCATACTCTGTGTGATATCATATGCATAACGACAGCAAACATTTATTAAGCTCTTAATCTGTGCCAAGCACTGAAGTATTTTACTTACATTCTCTCATATGATGCTCGTATCAGCCCTCATACCAGCATATACTTGTTTAATTCCCATTTTATAGATGAGGACACAGAAGTTCAGGGAGCATCAGTTCATTGCCCACTGTTGTGATAACAATTTTCACAAGCTTAGTGGACACAAACAACATAGATTTATTACTGTAGTCCTGGAGGTCAGAAGTCTAAACTGGGTTTCACTGGGCTACAATTAGGGTGTTGGCTCTGGGGGAGACTCTGTGTTCTTTCCTGTCCTGGCTTCTCGAGAGTCTGCCTTCGTTTCTTCGCTGGTGGCCCCTTCCTCCATCTGCAAAGCCAGCAGTCCCATGACTCCGACTTCTGCTTCCATAATCACTTCTCCTTCTCTGACGCTTCTGCCTCCCTCTTCCATCTTTTAAGGACTCTTGTGATTACAGTGGGGACACCCAGATAATCCAGGATAATCTCCCTATTTTAAGATACTTTACTTAATCACATATGCAAAGTCCCTCTTGCCACATATGGTAGCATACTCACAAGTTGTGGGGAAGAGAGCATGGGCATCTTTGAGGGGTGGGGACGTTATTCTGCCCCCACCCCCCAGTGAAGTACCTTGCTAAGAGCACACAGTGGCAGAGTCAGAACACGCATGTCTCTCTGACTTCAAAGCCCATGATCTCAACCACTCAGTATAAACCCTCTCAGTTTAATCAGTGGAGGAAACAATAAAATTATAGAACGTAAGTGATGAGGAGAGCCTTGTTGCTTTTAGAATAATCAATTGGAGGCTTTTCAATGTAATCATCATAGTAGTAACAACACAAACATTAACCTTACTGATAATGCCCTACTTTGTACTGAGCATACTACATATAGTCATTCATTCATTTCTTCTGAGGGTGAATATTATTTGTCCAATTAACTGAATTTGCAGGGATCCCTGAATCCATTTGTCTTTCACTGGGCGACTGAATGAACAAGGAGCATTTTGGGGCCCAGGGAAGCATTTTGGAGGCCTATAGGAAAGTGTTTTAATGGGGCTGCCCATTCAGCAAAGGACAGTTGAAGAAAGATGACAGGGGCAATCGTTTGCTGGCTCTGGCACTGTCTCTTGACCAGCTAGATGGAATTCCTCAGGGAGGACTGCCCCACCCCATCCACTGATGGCCAAAACCGTCTCCAAAGATGATACAGTTCCAAAGAACTCTAGAAAGTTGTCAGAAATCTCTCTCTACCTCTCTCCTGCCCTTTACCACACACTTAGCTAATGTCTGAGGTTTAATGTAATTTTAAAGTTAGAAATGTGTACCCATCCCTGAAAAGACTCTCAGAGCAATTTGGAAAAGGAGTAAGAACAGAAGAGCTGGGAGCCTGGAAACCTGGCCTAGCTCAACTGTTAGCCAAACAGGTATCTATGGACAAGGCACTGGTCTTGCTAGCCTTAGTTTCCTCCTGAGAACAAATAGAGCAAAGTGAGGTGGGGATGGGTGGGAGACAGTTTACATGACCTCCAGGATTCCTTCTAGTAGTAAGATTTCTTGATGCTATGTTTATCTTCCGATTTTAATTATCTAGGTAGGTAGATCAAATAAAATGGTGATTTTAGAAAATACGAATCCACTTCCTGAGTGTGGCTACAGCTGTCTGAAAAAAGAGACAGACATACAGATAGTCCAACTTCTCAAATTTATTATCACCATTTCCATTTTGCAACACTTTGCCCTTTTCTTTTGGGATCATTTAAACTTCATTGCTGCTAATACCGCTTTTAGACTCAATTTTCAGAAATACATAGATAATATTTTCAGTAGCAGTAATTGCTCTTCATTCAGCTCTCAGGGGCTGATACGTTAGTTGCACAATTTCCCTGTAATTTTCGGTTATATCCCCGAAGAGCCATCCCCCACCGAACACGTAGAACTGAGAGGGCAAATGAGTTTCCAGGTAGAGAGCCAAACTTGACCTATTGGTAGTGGCTGCTGCAGCTGGTGTTACCGAAGTTTGTAGGACTGCATCCAAGGTCAAGGAGAAAAAGAACGCCTTTATAGATTAGCAAAATCTCCTATGAGAAAGGGAGTGTGTGTGGTAGTCCCTATGCAGCCTGTTTGCCATCTTTGATTCAGGATTTTCTTTAGAGACACATATCTCCCTTAAAAAACTCTTTCTCATTAAGCATGGTCTTTGTGCAGGTCGGTGAGTATTTAATGCAGATGTAATTTGAAGTGTTATTCAGCTAGCGGCAAGAACAGAACATGAATCATCTGACCCATAAGAAGGAAGATAAGTAACTCCCGATGCATAAGGAAACTTGGTAGTGATTACCCAGTTCTTGCCATTTGATTTATTTTGTTGCGTATTCGCTCCATTATTCCCACTATCTTTAATATTTTATCAAAAACCCAAAAATGTGATAAATGATTATCAATGGATAATCATTTACTACTATGGATACCACCTTCCCTATACATACAGGTATATATAGTGTGTATACACAACTGCCCTATATATAGATGTATATAAATGTACACATACTAAAAAACATAACACTACCACACATATACATACCTATATACAGATTTTAAGTGATAGCCTTCAAAGTCAGACAGATTTCAGTTGGAAACCTGTCCTATCTGCTTAATAGATGTGAGAAAGTGGGTATATCACTAGTTTCTCTGAGTCTTACTTTCCTTTTCTCTGAAATGAAGAAAATGTTTTGAAAGAGATGTGAAATCAATTAGAGATAATGCATGGAAATTGGCCATCACAGTTCTTATAACACAATAAGGTGCTTAGTCAGTTAAATTTTTCGTCATCTGTATGCTTTGAGCTGCAAAACAGAAACCCCAATTCAAGATTGCTTAAACAATCAGGATCTTGTTAAGCCAAGTAATAAGTCCTGAGATGGGGTGGCTCTGGGGTTGATTAATTCTTTGACTGAACAAAGTCATCAAAGACTCAGGTGCTTTCCATGTTTCTTCTCTGTCATTCTCAGCCTGTCCGCTTTCTTCTCCTTAGCTAGCTCTTTTCATGTTCTTGGGAAGACTGGTACATTTCCAGTGAGAGTCCAACAGATAAGAGACCAACTCTTCCCAGAAAACTTTTTCTAGTAACAGACTTCATCCCCGTCTCCATGTATAGAATCATTTCACCTGCCCGTGTCTGAAGCCCACAGCAGTCTTGGGCAGGGGAGTGGGACCACCGCAATTGACTCAAATGGGGAGATTGGCTTACCAGTGAATACATGAACAAAATCAGCATTTTGTTACAAAGTTTTTGTAATTGTACATTGTTGTATGTGCATGTTACTTAAACACAGTGTACATTACGTAAACACATTCGTGAGTTCATACAAACTATAAAAGTTTGGCGTTGGGCCAGAAATATTTTTCTTCCATTATTTGAAAATGTTGCTTACCTAGGATAGAATTTGTATCTAATTAGGCAATTAAAACATAAAAGCTATGACATTGGAGGAAGATGATACAAAAAAGTGGACAGAATATATAAAATGAGTTTGCTTTCAAAACTATGCTTCCATATTTCTTTTTTCTGTAGCTTGTTTTAAATGAGAAATAAGATACCCCTGCCAGATTAACACTTTGAAACATCGCAGTAAACACAAGCCGTAATTATGAAGGCACTTTTATCTCTTGAGAGGTGGAGACAGAAACTCTAGCTTGATTCTCTTCAACTCTGTAAGACATTTCATGATTATAAATTCACATTTTCTTATAGTTCCTACTTCAGAAAAAAAAAAAAAACATTAACCCTTGAAGCTCTAAAGTAAAAATTTCACATGTTTCCGTTACATATGATAAATCCCAGATCTACTGAGGAAAGTTACCCACATTTTTATCTTCTTTGTCGGTTAATGAGATATATTACAGGCTACCGGAGTGGAAATCTTGGCCCGGCTTTGAGCCTTCCTTCACCCCGTGCTACCTCTTTTCCTGGCACAGTAATACAATAAATCAGTTCTAAGGCATCATAAAATGTGAATGAGGAGGCTCCTCCTTTGCCTCTCTTTATACAGCTGATGTGCCTTTGCATGAAGCTATAAAAATTAACCGTCTGGATTTTCAATATCTGAAATTTCTACTTTCAGTGTTTTATAGTTGCATTTTTGTTCACCAAGGTAAAACTTCACTTGGGCTTTGTCAAATAAGTCTTGTTCCTTAAAGGAAAGCAAGAGCCCTTGGTTTGCTGTTCTCTGAACATTGAGCCTGCACTGTTTTCCTTCCTAACTGTTAGTCCCTGTGAATCTAAATGTTCCTGAGTTCAAATTCTGATCCTGCTGTTTAACCTCTCAGAGCCTTGCTGGCCTCACTGGAAAGTTAGGATACTATTTCCACCTCATAGGAATGTGATAAGGTCTTTAGGAGGAAATATATGCAAGGCACTTAGCATGGTATCTGACATTAATAAACTTAATAAATTGTAGTGGTTTTATTGTTATTATCATTGTTTTCAACTCAAGGATGTTTGGCAATATATGAAACATTCCAGCATGAAAGGCTTGTGGATTTTGTACATAGATTGGTTCCCAGTTCCCAAAAATGTATTTAGATGGCTACTTCTAAATGCATGAAGAGATAAAATGAAATTTACAAGAATAATTCTAGTAAGAGCTTGGCATTTTTGAGCCCATCAAAGCACAGCAGCACTACCACATGTACCCATTGCCACTCACTCACTGCACATCATTCTGGCAACTTGTTTGTGGTAGCACTAGGAAGGTTTATCATGTTGTTATGTTATTTTCAGATTTTTGAATTTTAATGCTTAAGTAATGGACTGAATATTCATGGTGACTTACTGGATTAGCTCACCCTGACCCTAAGTCTTAGTAGGAATTTTCTAGATGCTTCTAGGTCCTTCATTCATTCATTCATTCATTTACCATGCAACAGTTAAGTTTAGAGCATTTTCAGTGTTCAAAGAGCCTTCCTTCCCCTGTGCCATCAAAGTGTCAAAGTCGAGTGAACAGCGGAAGAACTTCATGCAGGGTCAGTTTCATGGGTGTGTGACCTGCACGTTAGCACTTGGCCCCGTGCTCGGACTGCTCTGCGATCGCCATCTTGGGATTCTTAATACTTTTTGAACAAGGAGCCCCACATTTTCATTTTGCATTGGGCCCTGCAAATCATGTGGCTGGTCCTAACTGCTCCTTTTCACCAGTGGTATTTGTTTCTGTTGAGCAGGTGGGTCTGAGTTCCCTGTGTCACATACTCAGGCAGCAGCCTGTCCTTGGGCCTTGGTTTTCTCGGTTGTAAACTAAGGCAGAATAGACAAGGTCTCCAGGGACACAGCTGGTACTCTTCACACCTCAGGAGAGTAAGACATAAATAAAATGACGTCAGGCCTGTGTTTGGATTCTAACCGTGGTGACTGTACTTTCAAAACTAGAAATTAGGACATGGGGATTATGTGACCAAAACAAAAAAATTGAAATTAGGACTCTTCTTGGGAAAGTTGAGCTGTGTAGCTGAACCCTTTGACTTCTACCCTAGGCCTACATGCTGTTTGGTGGTTTACAGCATAAAATCAAACTGATTGGGCACTGGCATATTCTGCTCATTTCATTTGGGTCTGTCCTTTTCTTTCTGAAGATTTTATGCTAATTTCCCAGAGGAGACTTACTCCTGTACTTTGACCACACTTAAAAAAAAATCTATATCCAAGATCTTAAAACTCTAGTATGCAAATATTAGCATCCCTGAGAGCTTTCTAATTTTCAGCCCAAGAAGTTTTGTGTCTTGGGAGGTGATAAAAATATTTACCCAGCCCTCTGGCATGGGCACTAGCCAATCAAAATAGACCCCATGATGTGGTTCCAAGTGAGTGGTAGCTCTGGGTATATTCCCTGTAGTCTTACACTTCAACGTCAACTTTTAGAAAAGGTACTACAGCATAATCATTGTGGCCCAAATACCTGTTCTACAGAGACCCATATCCTCCAAGGTGCAAGAAAGAAGTAGCAGCACTGAGTCTGTATTTATTTATTGTGAGAACCGAGATAGATCACTCCTGGCTCAGTCATTCCCACATCTCTGCAAGCATTGGTACAAATTCCGTATTAAAACTTACGGCTGGTTGATGGCAGACACAGACTTCAGACACACTCGTTTTCCATCAATTTAAGGTCACTGGCAAATTGCAATGATAAAAGACATTTCAAAGCAAACAAACAACTCTAAATTAACTGAGATTCAGTAATCATCATTTTTAGATACACCTTCAGTTCTGCCCAAAGCCACCTTTTACTTAAGCAAATTCGAGATCACAAGAGAATCGGATGCTCAAAGTGTCTCTAATCACCCGCCTGAACATGTGTACCGTTAAGTTGGCCTCTCTGCTTTGCAAGCAGGCTGTCCACCTGGAGAGATGAGCAGTTTTCCTATAATGTTAAAAGCCCACAGACAACTCCAGTGTAAGTCACAGTATCAGAAGCCAATTAAGATCAAAGCTATGATGCTTAGTTCTATGAATTTCGTCACTTAACTATTAAGCAATTTTTACTTTGATACTGATGGAGAGGTGTTAATCCAGACTCTTTTTAAAAACTCAAATAATTTAGGGTGTGGGGAGATGATAATCTTTTTTTATTGTCAAGGGCTGTAAGAATCATGTTTTTGGGCCTCCTAAAAGTTACTCAGTTTGTGGGGTTTATTTACTTATCTTAATTTAATTTAATTTTGGTGAATACCTTGACTTCTCTCCCTGTTTTATTGTATAGCAGTTGAATGCTTAGATTAGAAGTCTTGGAACCAAATGAGAGTTTACATTTTAACTCCCAAGATATTTCTTGAGCTTCTAATGGTTGGCTAACGGGTGTGTTTACATTTGTGTTAGCATTGAGTGGGCTAATGTGAAAAGGGCCATAGAGACAGTTGAAGTCTGATTCCTCCTTGCTCTAACAACTAGAGGTAGAATTACAGAATCACCCTTATCTGCTATAGTATTTATTTTATGACTGAGAAAAATGGCTCCATGTGACTAAATTCGGAAATAGATTCAGTGTTTCCAGCAGCCATTTATCTTCAAAGTAAAATATAAACAATTCAGCTGTAGAAATTAGTTTATGAAAACATAATTTGCTGTTTTGCTACACATTCAAATAGAAATTTACTTGATGCTTAGATTGTCACTTATTTGTATCATGGAGACGCAGGGTGATCACTCCAGCATGCAGCAAGAAGGCTGGCAGAGGAAGAGTCCTTAATTCCTGCCACCATACTCACAGGACTGTAAGAGGGAGTTTGGAATTTGAATGAGCCAGGTTTTCATTTTGCATTTCCCTGTGCGTGTTTTTAGAACAGAGAAGGGAGATTTTAATGCCAATATTTGAACAACTGGGGTACAAATGTTTTCAGCTTTAAATATCCAAGCACACAATTGCAATCAGTTTTTCATTTGCTTTTGCTGGTGTAGCTTTGACCACTGAGAAAGTCTAAGCCTGGCTTTCTTTCTCCTATATGACTGTAATTCTTAATTTTTAATGCAAAAGGCAATCCCTGTATTAGTAGCACCAAGAGAACAGCAGTGATTTTGAATTGGCATGGATCTTTGTGAAAATCAGATTAAAGTTCACTCTAAAAATAGAAACTGTTGTCGCTAGTTTTATTTTAGCACTTTATATTTTGGAAGCTTAGGAAGGAAAAAGTAGGAGGTAGAAAGGGGAGAGGAGCAAAGCCAAAATTATAATATGTTAATTTAGCTGAAATCTTTGAATTACCTCCGTTTTCTCTTAGGGCATACCCACAGTATAAACATGACATATTAAATGGTAGAAAACTTGTTCTCTAGGAAGTTATCACCTGAAATAAGTTTTATATTTCAAGAAACATATCCCATAGGACCCAAGTATTAGTTCTTGGCTTTATTTAACACACAAACAATAACTGATTTAACCAAGGAAGTGCTCAGCTTATTTGGGGGCAAGGCGACTTTATTTATTTATTTATTTTAGTGGACTATCCCTCCATCTTCACCTTTATAAATGTTAAAAGAAAAATTACAAGGTATCACTTTTAAAGAGGAAAAAAACTAAAATAACTGTTTTCCATTTTATCTATTCCCTCCTATTATAATATTTGTCTACATGCACCTCTGGATTTATAAAGTTGTGATCAGTGAACACACAATTTTATATTCTGATTTTTTTCCACTTAGTATTACATCATAAGCTGAGAATTACTCATCTTTACTATTATTATCTTAATGATTGCACAATATTCTATGAGGCTAGTGTAATATACTTTTGTTTTAACTACTTCTCCATGTTTTGAATTTTAAGCTATTACTGGTTTTTTTTCACCATTATGAAAAAGCATCTCCCTGCAATAAATTTATTTTTTTTCTACTTTAGATTATTTGCTAAGGATAAATTATCAGAAGTAGAATTACTGAGTCAAAGGTTGGCAATGTTAGTGTGTATGTGTATGGACAGAAGCGTGTCTGTTAGACATTGCCAAATTATTTTCTAAAATAACCTGGTTATGCTAATTTACCCTGCCATGTGCAATATATTGAGTTCACGTCAACTTCACTAGTATTAGGTATTATTCTTTAAATAAAGAAGCTAATTTCACCACTCTAAAATTGTACCTCCTTTTTATATATTTTGCATTTCTATGATTGATAATGAGTAGCCTAATTTTTTAAGAGAGTGGGACAAGACATTTTAGGGACAAATTGCTTGATACACAGAAAAACAATCTGAAGACTATTACTAGGGAATTGTAATAACATCTGTGTTCTGACCAAAGCCTCCCTGTTTCTTTGCAATGTATCCAGCTCTGATGGCTAATTTTAATCATTTAGCTGGACCAAGAGAAGAGAGCAAAGGAAGCAATATTTCAGGACTATCTCTGAATAGTCCTAAACAGTCTGAATAGTCCTGAAATGGTACAGAGATAGTACTGAGAGCATCCGGGAAAGGATTCTCTCCCAGAATAAGCATGTCACTTATCTAGCTTCATGAGAAACCATCCCAAAACCAAAACCACCACAATCATTTATTTAGCTCATGAATCTATAATTTGGGCAGAGCTCAGCAGAGAGACTCAGCTCTGCTCCACATAGGATCACTTGGGCTGACTCGACTATGGGCTGGAGGATCCAGTTCTGAGATGGCTCACTCACATGGAGGGCCAATGGGTGCCATGGCCTTGGTTCCTCTCCATGGAGGTCCTCTTCATGAAGGTTTCTCCGCAAGCAGCTTGGGCTTCCTTATACTATGGTGGCCGGGTTCCAGCAAGTATCCAAGGAAGTAGGAAGTGGAAGCTGACCCTTTGTTAAGTCCTGGGCCCAGAAACTGGCACAGCATCACTTCCAGCACATTCTGTTATTTAGTGTCATAGCCCAGATTCACAGAGAGGAGATATATATATATACCCACTTCGAAGTGGAAACAGTATAAAAACACTTAGGGATCATGCTTTCAAACTGCCCCACAGTATTTCCAGCCCTTTGAGAAGCTGGGAATCTTGATACTTGGAATAGCATGGACTGGGAGATATTATAGCTCTAACCTCCATTCTTGCTTTCTAGAGTGCTCCAGGGGTCAGTTCTCCATTTATCTAATCCACTTTTTCCACAAGGAATTCAGCCTGGTGTCTCTTGGACTAATTTTTGCGCTACAGGGAATCTAGTAGTATTTTGCCCACCCCGCCCCCCAGCCCACTGGGGAAACCAGGTCTCAGTGCTCATAATCATCTTTGTCACTGCTCTTTCCTATGAAGATAGATTTAAGAGGTGGGCCTGAGTGTGTGATGCATCCCAAGAAGAATAATGACGTTAAGTATATATGGAGCATTTATGCTGGCAAAATGCTTGACTTCTAATGTGCTGACAGCCTATTTATGACAATCCCGCCTGATTGCTGAGTGGCTGATTTAGGTGTTTCTATTGCTAGTGCCAGGAAAAGAGAAATTATTTGAAGTTCAGTTTCTTACTCCTGTCTTCCAAAGCATATTCCAAGAGAGAATTTGGAACATAGAAGAAGATACTGAAATCATCAGGGGTAGTCTTCAGAAAAGGTTGAGATATCATAGGGCAGCGGACACAGCAGACAGAAACCATAATGATGCTAATAATATCAGCAGCAATAACCATAATCGTAGCTAATACTTACCATACTCATTTGCTTAATTTTGAAGGTTCTGTATATTAAGTCTGTAGCCCTCAAAACAACCATTTAAGAGAGGTCCAGTCATTTTCTACTTTTAACAGATGCAAGATGAAGTAATTTTTCCAAGGTCACACTGCTAATGGGTGGTAGAGTCAAAATATTCTTACAGGAAAGCTGGTTTTCTCCTCAGGTTCTATGAGGGCATTAATTCTCGGGTGCGGTGAGAAGATGGACCGTGTCCAGTGACGCCTTCCAAGGGTTTCCTGCATTGCCACTCCTTTTTCAGCCATTTCATGGGGTTGGGGGGCATGGGGGTGAGAATGTCACCCTTCACTGTGCTTTTATTGGTCATGGAACACAGAAAGTAAAAAAGGTAGCCTGGCCTTCCAGAGGCAGAGACTTCCCTTATTTCCCCCTCATGTCTGCTCTGCCCCGACAACCAAACGTTTGAAGGAGGGAGCCTCCCTTTAACTTGGGAGGGCCTGAGAGCAGGGGGGTGCATCAAGCCTTGGGTCCTCGGTGTGTTTCTAAGCAAAAGCACCCAAACAAGCGGGCTCCTGGTGTACTGTTTCCCCTGTCCTTGGGCAGTGGGTCCCTGCCGCTCCACTGCCCCGCCGTCCCTGGAAACAACTTAGGGTCAGCTGTTGGGTCAAGGATGGCAGGGAAGAGGCCTCTGACCACTGCTGACCCTCAACCTGCAAGGTGGAGATGGGAGGAGGATGTGGAACCCCATTCCCCATCCTTAGGGAGACAAGTCCTGGCTCACTTCCTACATGGATCTTCTCTCCTATCATTTTATTTTTTCATAGAAGCTTTTATTTATTTATCCAGTATAGTTACCTGCTAGATCATGAAACTAGACGAAATGATGTGGGGGAAATTGTGCTGTTTATGTCTTAAAATACTAATAATAAAATCAAGCTAAAAATACAATAGCATTCTTAATCAATTACTAATGCCTCATTCTCTTCTCTTTCCCTTTTCTTGTGTTGTGACCTTATTCTGGTGCAGTGATTAAGACCACAGACTTTGGAGTCAAACTGACTTAAGCCCAGCTGTTCAGTTTTGTGACCAAAGGCAGATTACCTCTTTATTTCTTCCTCTGCAAAACAGCGCCGACCTCCTGAGGGTGCTGAGCGCAACACCCAGTGCTTTGTTAGCACACGGCCCGGGCTTGTGGTCATCTCTGCTTTTCCAGTCTCCAGCATCTGCATGGTACACCTCACTCCAGGCGTATCGCGTGAAAACAAAATGAGCATGTTACCACGCATGGAAAATATTTCATGTATTGGCCCATGAACTTATTCCTGCTAATATGCCAGAGGTCCTGCCTTTTAGGAGTCTACAGTCTAATGAGAAAGACAGGAGGTAGATGGACAGCGCTACTGTGGTGCATCCACCGGAGAGATGGGTGGAGTGGAGTGTGAGGAGACTGAGAGCAGATGGAAAAGCTTGCAAAGTGGCGCTGGTTCCTAAAGATGTCTAGGAATTGGCCAGTTAGACAAGCTGCAGGTTCAGATAACTATAGGAGCAAAGGTGCAGGGAGCCCCAGCTGGGCTGGCCACTTGCAGAGGAGCTGCATCCCTGGAAATAGGTATGTGAATATTTATTTGAGCAAAAGCATAAAAGCAATGTCAGTACACTGGGCTGATGCAAACTGCAACTAAATAAAGCACTGATAATAATACTACTTCTTCACACTTGTATAGCACCTTTACAATTTACAAAGTATTTTTACTCACATTTTCTCACTTGTGCCTTTAAAAAACCATGGTGAAGGAAGGAGTCAGCAGAGATGCTCCCTTATCTCAGAAGAGAGGCGATGAGGAGGGAGCTGGGAGCCTCAGAGACCCACATGCAAGTGGTGCCTTGCTGTGCAGGGATCCTCCTACCCTCACATGGGCCTCCTTTCCTCCTCCTCCCTTGGTCAGCTTGTGTGCTGCAGAGAGACACAGAAAGCAGAGAAGGTGTAACAGACTCACTTGAGGTAGAGCTCAGAGCTTGGGAATTTGCGATTAGAGCTCTCCTAAACCAGGCTGCCCCTTTTGGGTTAGGGTTGTGTTTGTATTTGCGTTAATGGTTACCTCTATTAGTGGAGTGTCCACCGATCTGAAGGGTGTCTGGGATTTTCAGTATGTACAACATGAAAAAGGCAGCTCTGCCTGTCTACCCAGCTTGGAATAGACATAACTTCTGGGAGGAAACCCAGAGGCCCCTTCTGTCTTTTCTTCCAGTTCGGCTAGAGCTCCTTGCTTACTCTACTTGTAATCCTGCCTTGTCCCTGTATCTTTTTAACAAAAGACCCCACATCCTCTGCCTTTCCTGTTTTTATCATCGTTCCTTTTTATCAAAGAGCTGTAAGTCAAGTCTGTAATAAGAGTAGGTGGGGAAAAGGAAAGCCGGTCACACTGTTCCCCTCCAAAGGTAATTGGGCTAATTTCTCCCAATTTTTTCACCAACATTTAGCCTGTTTGCATGTCTAAAGCAACACTTTTTTCTCTGTACTTCCCTGTGACTATCACAAAATTTGGAACCCCAGGTCCAAGGTATTGGTCCTGGTGGAAAATGGACCAGAAAATATCACTGGAGCATTTTGAAGTCTGACAGTTCCTTCCCAGCAATTGCAAAATCAATGCAAGCCCAAATCTCACTGTGGTCTGATCTGTGGCTGTAAAAGCGAATGCCTACCATGCATACTGCAGCATAATTTAATGCTTAATTTAATCATTTGATGCATAACTTACTGTGTTGGTGTGTGTCTGTGTTCATTACTGGTGATCGTGGGTGACCTGTCATTAGCAGTTCACCATCAGTGGGAAAAATGCTCTTTGGAGATTTCCCAATTTTTTTTTTCTTGATAGGTTATGAGGTTGCACATGGTAATTCATTCAATGAACAACTATTAAAAACCTGTGTGCTAACCACTTTTTTAAGGAATTTATTTGTGGACATAAACACAGTTCCTACACTCAAGGAACTGACAGTGGGAGAGAGCAAGTTGAACAAATAAAGAAATAGAATATCACGTGGTACGTACTATGATAAAGGTGAGCCCAGATTTGGGGGGCAGAAGAAGGAAAAGAGGGAGAATCCTGGTGGAAAGTGATTTCTCATGAAAAGGAAAAAAGGACAGGAAGAGCGTTGCAGGTGGTGGGCACGGCACACACAGTGGCAGAAAGGTAGGAGAAGCCGGGCTTAATCTTGGAATCAGGTGAATCCCTATGTGCCCAAAGTATAGGGCGTTAAGAGAAGCGTCATCCAAATGCTGCCCTCCGGTCCCTCTCAGGCCCCGCAGTTGTAAGACCACTGCTGAATGTCACTGTGGAACCTCGTTTTTATTTCTGTCTATGCAAATCCACTTTGAGCCTCTCTGAGATTATTCCTGGCACTGATAGAAAGAGCACTGGACCTGAAGACAGATGATCAGAAGCCTCTTATCAGCATCCTGACCTCGAGCAGTCCTTTAACTCCTGGTCTGTAAAGTGGAGATTCATTCACTAATTCAGCAAATATATACTAAATAGATACGGGGTACCAGACATGGTGGGATATAAAGATAAAAAGTAGAAAATAGACAGACATGACTTCTGTCCTCATGAAGCTGACATGAAGTTCAGTGGAGATAATAACTTCTGCCCTAAATCTTTAAGGACAGCTTTAAGGACCAGAATAGATAAGATGTATTTGCGTTGAAAGGCATAAAACACTATAAAAGGGAAAAGCTCATTCCCCATGCCCTGGTCTAAGCTGAATATCACTGATAGTGGGGGGCCCCTGACTCCCAGGGAAGTGTGTGAAATATGAATAGCTCCATCAGCTCAGAAGGACGTTTGAGGACGTGGAGAGGGGCTGAGAGACCTAGACAAGGGTCCTGAGGGTATGTGGGCTGAGCTCCCCCCAGCACATCATAGAGTTTAAAGAAGAAATTGGACGTGATCTGTTGGCCTGCGGGAGGGCCTGTAGCACCTCACCCCTGGGTCCAAGAAAGCTAGAGGTAGCACTGAAAGGCTGTGTTTCCCAAGGACACATGGTAGTGGGGGAAATATGCACCCTCTGCCATTCCATCTGGGACACCATCAGAATGCCAAGTCCACATCCGTAAGTGCCAGCGGAGGCCCGCTCTCCGTTCAAGGCAGTGGTCAGTCTGTAGCACAAAGCCCATTTGCGGTTCAGTGTCACAGATCACAGGCAGCGGCCGCAGCGCTCTCCCGTCTCGGGGTTCCGAGGGGGCACGTGCACTCTGCATCCCAGGCAACGCCGGTGCTTTACGGAAAATTCAGAAGTGTGAATTGGGAATCATCTCGCTTTGAGTAAAGAGCCTTTTTAAGTCCAGGCACCAAACTCAGAATCATCAAATCTCACAACTTGGAAGTGGCCTTAGAGATTACCTACGTTCTAGCCCAACTTCTCATTTTACAGATGAGGAAACTGAGGCTGGAGGAGGTGAATCGGCTTTCTCATG
Organism: Lepilemur ruficaudatus; assembly: GCA_963574885.1. Lineage (NCBI taxonomy): Eukaryota > Metazoa > Chordata > Mammalia > Primates > Lepilemuridae > Lepilemur > Lepilemur ruficaudatus. The sequence continues at coordinate 30,325 of CAUYRT010045681.1, forward strand.
GTCTGTCGGCTTCTTAGAGGCCAAGTGTAAAATCTTTCATAGATTTCTTAAATCCCAGTTATCCCCAGGTGTGTTTGATATCTGGGGTGAGATTACCGTCCCCTGAGGTGATTCATAAGGGGATTTGAGAATAAATGTAGATAAGGGTAATACAGTGTTTGAAGCATAATTATCTCCAGCATTGGAACAACACGCCCTTCCTTCAAGGTGGTGCCTTTAACCTAAACAGACTTCCTGGTACTCACCTCGCCTAAGAGAAATTATTACGGTGCTTATCATGGGCCAGGATAGCTCAGGTAAGCTCTTTAAAGAACTCGTTCAATCCTCACAGCAGCTCTGAGTTAGCTGCCAGTATTGTCCCAAATTTACAGGTCAGGGAAGTACAAAGCCATTCCCTAGCTTGCCAAAGGTCAGACAGCTGGTTGCAGAGCGAAGCTGGGACTCTGACCCAGGCAGGCTGGCTCCAGAGCCACGTTCTGCACCCCCACACCCTGCTGCCCACACTTCGGTCCGGCTCCATCCCTGGCAGTAGGAAAGGCCAAGCTTTGTTCACAATCTCTTGGTCTTGATTCAGTTTAGTAAAAATTAGCAACTGAGATTCTGAGAACTTGTGTGGATTTACAGAAACTCCCATTTTGCCCTTGTGGACCCAGAGGTTCCAGAAGGCCGTGGTTTATCAGCTAGGGAGTCCAGTCGAAGGGCTGCAGGGGGTCACAGGTGCACTGCCTCCAGCCCAGCCTGGACTTTGCTGGCCATAAAATGTACTTGGCCTATTTATTATGTTCATTCTTGGTTATAGTTTCATTTTTAGTCCAGAACTATCCATCTGAACTTAACTTACTAGGGACCTCATTCCCATCAGTACTACAGAATACATTTTTAAAAAATAATTATTTTGAAATAGTTACAAACTCTCAGAAAGTTGCAGTAAAAGTGCAAGGAGTTCCATGTCCCCTTCACCCAGGAAGTACATTTTAAGAGACAAGTCAGAACTGATTTATGAAATGCTGATAATGTTAATGCTTTAGGTCCTTCTGAACAATCAGGAATCCTGCTCTAAACTTGCCACAGACAAGCAACTGTCACTGTGTTTTCAGATACAGGAGGCAAATACAAAGGCCATATTTTTGGCGACTGAAAACTAAAGGACTCGGACCAGAAATTCTCAGCTTGCAAAATTTTTAAATAGACCAGTTTTCTTTCTCTGTGTTGTTAGAGTGTTAACACTTCTATAAAGGCTTCAACAACTGCTTTAAAGCGTGACGTCACCTGGGAACCTCTGGGGAAGCAGTTTGTGGAATATCAAGCAAGACATGAGCTCCTGAAAATAGAGCAAATCCCCATTGCTGTTGGCAGTGATGATAAACATAGACCACTGGACTCTGTTGTGACATGTGGGTTCTGAGCTGGCTTCACCATTCTTGGATCATAAGTCTCTTGATTTATCTGCGTATTCTCTCCCTCTGTCAGACAGGAATAGTAGCAGCAGACCATCCACAGTCCTTCCTGGCCCAGGTATTGTTCGTGTTCTTTGAAATCCTGAAAAAGGCACCGAAGAGTATATTGAAAGCTACAGCTACATAGTGGTTGCGTCAGAAAAGTCAGGAGAATCAGAACAAACACGCTCTACTTCTGTCAGCCCAGCCCAGAGGGCAGAACCAGGCATAGACCCAGACCCTATTGTCTTGGACACAATGTCACATGCAGGCCACATGGCGGCCCCAGCAGGTCATCTGGGAGGAGAAGCCAGTGTTCCAAAGACAGGCTGAGTCCTTTGGCATCTTGGGCACCCCTTGGAACTCTCAGCCCTTCCTTTGTCTGAAGGGCTCCTTTTCCTGGAAGGGGAGCAGCCTGGCTACCTGGGACGATGTGTGTGGAGGAGATGACCAAGGAAAAGGCTTTGAATTTCTCCTGTCTTTAGTTAGCCTGCAAAACTCCCTTGAAGGAGACAACCTTGTTCATTTCTGCCACAACAATCCCCGCCATTGTATTTTTTTTTTCTTTTTCAGTTGAAGAAGGTTCCTTGTGCTTTATATTTTCACAAAGCAAGTCCTTATCTTGATCTCTTAAGAAGTGGATATATTTTGTCATCTTCCTGGACAGCCTATTCTCTCTACTTAGATATGGGACTCATCCTCTCATTGGTTTCTTGTGTTACTTTCACTTTAAATGAGGACTGTTTCTAGTATAATTTCACTTTAAAAATATTACTGGATTTGAGTTCAGGCAGACAGGCAAAAACTTGTAGGGGAGTTGTCACTAGAATTATGGCCCCAGAGCAATGGTTCTGATCAGAGGTCAAATCCTGGGATCCCTGCTCAGGTTTGCTTAGAATTGGCAAAGACAGGTTGGATCCTGTCTTCTGTCCCTTCCTGCCCAACTCTTTCAAAGTTCAGTTCCTTTTTGAATTATTAATATGTGACCAGAAGCATTACTGTGTCAGATGTTGGTATGCCTCATTTTAATAAAATCCAGACTTAAAGTGAAAATCTTACACACAAGGTGCTTTAACTTTGCAAAAACTTCTTTATGTTGCCAACTGTATCCTTCACATAAAATATAATTAATATTAAAATAAACAAAATGGACCCAACTTTTAGAAAGACGCCAAATTTAAAAGCAAGGCACTACTTACTTCATAACTGGAAAGAAAGGCTACAGCCAAAGAAAAGAATTCCCCATTGCAGAATTTCAGGCATAAGCCAGCTATTAGGCAGGCTGATTTTTATTTTATATTTATTTGTTGAGTCAAATAGGTTTCTTCTCTGCCAGTCCTTATACCTTGCTCCCTAATCTCAGGCACAGCTCTGATTTCCTTCCCTTTGTTCTGAGAAAGCTGCAAAATGAGCAGGAATTTCAGGGGATGCAGAGGGGTGACAGAAATCACTTAGTTCTTTGGCCCGTGTTGCCCATTTCTCCTGGATCAAAGAGCAGTTTGTTAACGATGGGTAGTTGTGAAAAGAAGCATCTGTTGCCTTTTTGTAGAGAACCTCTTGATTTCACAGCACCTGAATGAAACTCATGGGCTGGGGCTGAGGAGGAAGGATTGTGAGGCAAGGCCATAGGGGAACGATGGTAGCCTCGGTGTGGGGGTGGCTGGGGAGAACTGTCCACTTTGTTTGGCATATGGGCCATAGCGGAGTCCTGCCAGTGTGCTGCCTCCTCCATTTATTTACTTCTCCCTCTATTCGTAAGTATTTACTGAGGGCTTCCTGGGCACCAGGCCCTGTGCCTGATGCTTGCAGTAAAGAGGATGACACTCCCTCGTGCAGCCCAGCTGAATAGAGAAAACGTGGAGATATGTGGCACTGCTGTGAGTGATCAATGCTGTAGTAGAAGTACTGACCTGGTCTCCTAGTAGCGTCCTGAGCAGAGCAGTGTGTCTGGGGGAGAGCGGTTCTAGGTGGGGAGGAATGCAAAACGGAAGAGGACCAGGGATGTTTTGAGCTAGTGAGTAGACAGTTGCCAGGAAGGGCATTTTAGAGGGAATAGTGTGTGCAGAAGACACTGCTTTGGGGTCAAAGTGGGGAAGTATCAGTAGGTGAAACAGAGAAGCTGGCAAGAATCAGATTGCAAAGGACCCTGTAAATCTTGGAAATGAATTTAGACTTTACATATAGGCCTTTGGGAACCATTAAGGTGCTTTTAGACAGGGAAGTAACATGATACGGTTTGTGTTTTGGAAAGATCGTTCCGATGGCTTTGTGGAGAATGCACCAGAAATCTAGGAGAGCAGAAACCAGCTAGGAGTAGATTCTAGATCAATGAAGAGATAGAATCAAAAGGATGTACTGACACATTCAAAAGAGGATGATGGAGAGATAGCGATCTAGGGTGACACCCCATCTTAAGACTCGAGTGACTGAGTAGGATATGAATAATATCAATAACAATAATGACAGTAGTTGTAATTATTAGATTCTTCCTAGGTGCAAGGGGTTTGGCTACATACTTTACATAGGAAGTTACCCAACTGAATCATTGTGATGATATTAGTGCTATTATTATCCTCATTTTAGGCGGGAAAACTTGAGAGTCTGAGAGGTCAGGTAACACATCTAAGTTCGCATGGCAGTAAACAGCAAAGCAGTGCTTGGCTTTGAATCTAGCCATGCTAAGCTTCCTGCAGGGAATTTAGCAGAAGGAGGAGTCAAGGCAAATTATTTTAAGTTGAGTGTTAGACTACTGAGTCTAAATTACCTATACTTTCCTGAGATGAAAATATCTAGCAGAGAGTTAGACAACTGGATGTGGAGCTGAGGAATGTGGTCTGTGCTGGACGTGTGGATTTGGTCTGGAGTGAAGAAGGTAGGTGTGATGTGAGTGACTCCCCAGAGAGCCAAGTGGAACCTTGAAGAACCACATCCAAGGAGTGGGCGTGTTGGTACGAATTTGGGCAGGTTCTTGAAAAGGATTAGCTAGAGAGCTGGGAAGAACACAGAGAGCCAGAGGTGGCATTTCAAGATCTGATGAAGCAGCCAAGATGATTAAATGCCTCAAGGAGATGAAGGAAGATTTAAAATGAGAATGGCCTTGGGTTTGGCAATTAGGTGGTTAATAGGAAGGAGTTAAAGTTGGGCTAAAGTGGGCTAAAAAGATAATGAAAAGTGAGAAAGCGGAGACAATGGATTCAGACTTCTCTTCAAAGAAGTCTGGCTGGAAAAGGAAGTGGGAGAGGGAGATACAGAGGCAGCCTCTGGGTCAGGAGGACTTCTGTTTGTTTATGACAGGGGCCACTTGAGGTGCTTGTATGGTGAGGAGAAGGAACCAGCAAGACAGTGAGGATTATACACCAGGATAGTCATCGGAGCAGGCAGGGGGAGTAGGAGTCCCTCCAGCCCTGGGGAAGGGATCATCGACTGTTGGAGAAAAAAGGATTTCTACAATTTTAATTTACCACCCCCAACATACCTTTTTTACATGAAGAAACTCAGCCCTGAGAGGTAAATTGATTTGTCTATGATCACACAGCAAGTCTGTGGCCCCAGATCTCCAGGTGCCTGGTCATTTTCCTCTCTTGCTGCCAGTGTCAGTGGGGGAAGGAGAATCCCTGATTTGTTCCTCCTGGTACTGAGTCTCCAGTCCTCCAGAGTAGCTCTTCCCTGCTCCTTCAGCCTGTGCATCCTCCCAGATTCTGATGTGTCAGCAGGGCTTCAGCTGTGTGGAAGGTGAGTCAGAGAGCCGCTTTGTCATTTCCTCAGCATGCCGTGGGGCAGAGTTTTAGGTAGTTAATTATAAAGTGTCATTAACCTAACAGTGCTGGAAGCTTCTTCCTCTAACCCGGGAACCCACATTCCCAGAGGGAGGAAGGATCTCAGAGTCAAGGGCCTTTCAGCGACTTCTTTCTGGCCCAGAATAAGACAGGCTGTAACTATTTGTTCCTACATAGCACCTGATCCCCAAGCCTGTGTCCAGGAGAGGATTGGGTGGGAATGGTGTGGGGTAGCCATAGAGATTCCTTAAATGGAAGAGCTGATGCTCCTCCAAGACACCCCATCAGCCAAGAGTTACTTGGTGAGCCTGGCTACCCACACTGTTCAGAGGAGCCCAGAGTACTTTCCCCAACTCTACTTAGGGGTCTTCTGGAATTTGTGTGTATCTACTAGACGGTTCCTACTCCTGTCTTCTCACCACACATGGGAGGTGAAAGGAGGTCTTGCAGTTCAGTGTATATTACCTTACTATGCAGCAGAGGTTATGCTGTCAGCCTAGTTATCATATCATTCCCATTAAAGACCAATAATGATCACTGATTAAAATCCAAATCCCTACACAGACACACTGCTTAGAACGTAGGCTTAGGGATGCTATGTAAACCTAAGCCTCTCTTTTGTAATTGCCTTTCAATTACAGTCTTTCTGTCTTGGTAGCCTCGAAGGGGTAGCAAATAATTTGCTTCTCTTTGTTCTCATTCAGTCTACTTAAATCCATTGCTCCTTTTTCATTTAGTCATGTGGGGCTGCCATGACCCATAGACGGTAGATCTGTAATTCCTGTGATCCAGGTGCATCATCCTCATTGACTGTAATGTGACCAGTGCCACCTGGAGTGTCATACAGTCCAGAGACAGTGGTGCACCTTATGCCACAGGTCTAGTTCCACCTGCTTTTCTTCCTTTGGTTCACAGCATTCTCAACTAAAAATGTCAGTGCTGTTTGGGACTACAACCCTGGGTGCCCATCCTTCCTGGGTATGCTGCCCTCTGTTGTTTATTTGATAGTATTATATAAATCTAAATCAGGCAGGATTCAGCAGGGCTATGGAGAATGAGGACACATGGTTAGTTCTTTTGTTTAGTCCTTCATTCACAGTCTGTTCACAGTTGTCTCAGATATTGACAATTTTGAGACATACTTGACCCAAGGGACTGAGAAAAATCTTCCCTAGGCTCTGAGGAATGAGGACTTAACTAGGCCAAGGATGGGAGGCAAAAAGGGCCATCCAGAGGGAAAGTAGGAGCAAGGTTTGCTAGGTGGCATGACACATTTCAGGGCCAAAAACAGAGCCAGGTGGAAGCAGCACAAGAAAAGAGGCATAGAGGCTCAGGGTAAGACTGGCAAGGGAGGCAGGACTCAGAACATGAAGAGCTCTAAAGGGCCACATGAAAAAAATTTGGGCTTTATCCTAAGAGTAGTTACCTGAGGATTGTGAGAGTCCTTGATCATGTTTCTATTCTGAAAAGATGATTCTTGTTGCATCCAGAAAGTAAATGGGATATAAACAAGGGGCAGACGGTGAGGTGAGCAAACTGTCCAGAAGAATGTGGTATAAGAGAAAGCAAGAAAAGGCATTGTTTGGAAAAGCTGTGAATAGACTGTCTAAAGCTACTGAGCACTCAGATGAAACATGACTGGGAAATTTCCACTGCATCTAGGTACCTGGAGGTTATCAGTGTCTACCAAGAGAGGAACTGGAACATAGGAAGGAAAAGAATGAGCAGGGGGTGAGGAAATGAGGACACTGGAAATGCAAAACTTCTTTCCATGTTTGTAAAGAGAAGGGAAAAGACAGGTGATGGCTAAAGGAGGATTTGGGACCCCAGGAGATTGTTTTCTTTGTTTTAGGTGAGAGAGATGTGGACAAATTTTGATGCTGATGGACAATATTTAATCAGTTAAAAATTACAGAATATACCCAAGAGAAATACAATCAGTATCTTTCTTTTCAAGAAAAGAGTGAAGGGTTTGGGTTGAAAGCACAAGGGGAGGAGTTGATGTGTTTGGTAAAGAGAAAAGGAAAGATTGAAGAAGCTCCTATCATTTGGCTTTTATTTTCTATGTGAAGTAGCTGGGAGGCAGGAAGGTAGCAAAGTGTGAAGAGAAAGCAGATCAGGACCTTAAGGAAAGTGGGAAAAGTTTAAACTTATTGATCTGGGGAGTGGGCAATATTACTAGAGAAACACAGGCTCTCCATGGAGTTTTATAGTGCTATTTGTAGTTGATGGCAAGAATTCTGTTATATCACTATCAAATTGCCCCATGAAGTGATTGTTGTCACTAGTGCTCAAACTGCTCTGGGGCAGGTGCAGAAGGCAAATGGCTGAGTTTATCCAAAATAAAGACTTTGTAAGGAAATCTGACAAGGACATGGAGGATGGGGGAGGGGGAAGTCAGGAGCATAGGCAGAAGTATCATGGCAATTGCTGACCATTGGTTATTATATCTAAGATGGAGAAAGAGTTATGTTGACATCAGAGAAGGCTAATGATTAGAAGAAAGGAGAGCAGTTAGTGAACAGAAGGCCATGATGAGAAGAAAGAGCAGTCGTGGTGAAAGTGGTCAGATACACACACTGGAAGGACAGGAGATGAGGATCAGAGCACATGGTGATTGACTTTATGATTTTTGAGGTGAAGTCCCAATATGGAACCCTGGGCTGGGGCTACTAAAGTCTTTGAAGGGCTAGAGAAAATGACTGGGAAGTATTGGGCAAAAAAGAGGAGGCAGCGAAGAACCTCAATCAAAGACTTTTCATGGAGGTTCAAGGTCTGGAAGAGTCACTGGGAAGCTAGAAGGAACCAACTGTGCTTTCAGGTACTGAGGTAGGTGGTATCTGAGAGTCTGCATACATCCTCTTTGAGAAGTGGCATCTCCAAAAAGAGCCAGGGGGAGAACTTAAAGTCAACGTGGTATCTCTCTGGGTTCTTTGAGCTAAGGATAAAGTAGGTCCTCCCCATTTCTGCCTTCTCATTTCCTTTGAATTAATATAGCTTTCAGAGAGACAAAAACTATATAACGATTTTTTTTAACTAGGATTCATTAATTTCAAATTTGGCCACTAATTTGTAACCATAAACTTTAACTTTCCCTATAAATTCTCCTGTCTAAAGAACTCTCTTTTAGTATTTCTTTTAGTTTGGGTCTGCTAACAGAAAATATCTTGAGTTTTTGTTTAACACATCTTTATTTTGCCTTTATTTTTCATGGATATTTTTACTGATTATAGAACTCTCAGCTGGAAATTTATTTTCTTTCAGCACTTTAAAAATGCCGTTCTATGGTCTACTGGTTTCCATTGTTTCTATTGATAAGTCATCTGTCAGTATTAGCCTTGCTCCTTTGAAGGTAATATATCTTTTAATGTTTTAAAAATTTATGTTTGCTTGAAACGCTTTTGACTATGACATGTCTGAATGTGATTCTCTTTGTAATTAGAAGTTCTTTCATCTCTTGAATTTGTGGCTTATGATTTTTTATCAATTTTGAAAAAGAAGGCAGCCATTATCTTGTCAAGTATTGCTTCTGTACATTTCTCTTTCTTCACTCTCAGGGACTCCAGTATGCTAGATCTTTTCACAAGGTCCTGTATGTCTCTTACTCTCTTGTTGGTTTTTTCCCCAGTCTTTTTGCTCCCCGTATTTCTGTCTGATAACTTCCATTAACCTATCTTTCTGTTACTAATCTTTTCTTCAGCTCTGACAAATATGTTGCTAAACACATCTGTTAAGAAAATTTAGTTATTGTGCTTTTCAGTTGTAGAATTTTCATTTAATTCTTTTTTAGAGATTCCAGTTCTCTGGTGAAATTCTCCACTTTGTCGTCTTTTTTCTTGGACAAAATAAGCAAATTAAGCACACTTATTACTTTTAAGACATATGTCAGATAACTCTAATATCTGGGTTACTTATGGGCCTAGTTCTATTGTGCACATGCGCTCATGCTTTCTCTCTCTCTTTCTCAGTTGTAGTTGTTGGGATGTCTGGTAACTGCTTGAATGCTGGATATCATAGTCTCTGGATGATATCTTTTTCTAGAAAGGTTTCACCATATCTTTTCTGGCAAGTAGCTAGAGTGAGAGATTACATCCATCCAGTCCAGTACTAAGGTTATCTGGAGATGAGGTTGGAATTTTTTAAAGTTTGGTCTGCCTCATGTTTTTCTCTTCTTCTAGGGCATAGCTTTTCAGAGGTTCTAGGGGGAGCATTTGTTTACTGACTAGTATTTCTCCTTCTTGGTGGGTCCTAAACTTGAGACTGCCAAAAAGTTGACTCCTCCTTATAACTACACTCTTATTTTTATAGAGCTTAAGAATTAGCAAGTCCCATAAGGTAAAATAAAGTGCTGAGTGTGGAGCTTGGTTCTTTGTACCTTCTTCCTTCTCCCCAGGATCCTGCTGCCCAATCCCTGGTTGTCTTGGCCACTCTGAACTCCTTTTAAGAGCTTTTCTCATTATATATAGAATTTAATGTCAGGAGTGTATGGTAGAACCCCATATAAATACCAAAAAATGATAGAGTATATTTACTCAGGTATCTCTGCTCTCTGACTGTCTGGAGGGAATAACCTCAAGTAGTTATGTTCTTTACTATAAGCTTACATATGAAGAAGGCTCCTTCCTCCTCTTTGTAGGCATCTTCATCTATGAACTGTACCTTTTCCTCTAGGGACACTCCTATCATTGTTTTGATGCCATACATAAATAGTGTGTAACTATTTTGCAAATAGTTGTACAAGATGAAGGAGTGAACATTGCTTTTTTGTTGTTGGCCTTTTTGCCCAATAAGGTCATTATAATAGTTATGGTGATATTCACTAAAATTTACTAAAGATTTACTATAGAGCAGGTTCTGTGTTAGATGCTTTATATAAACTATATCATCTAATTCTAAGAAGAACCTAAGAGGTAGTAAGGATAATTATTCCCATTTTACACTTGATTAAACTGAGGCTTAAAGAGATTAAGTCAACTTAAACAGGTGCCAGAGCCAGGAACTAATGGCATCAGCAAATTTGGAATCACACTTTTCTAACCACATGGTCCATGTTCGTTCCCAGCATTTTGTCCTGTGTCTTGGCTTGCCCTCATTCAACATAACTAGTTTCACTTTACTGAGCCCTGGAATCCTGAAAAAACATCCTTAAATAAAGTGAAAACTAAGTAGTCAAAGAGGTTTACATGCAAATACATCTCTTTTCTGATATATTTCTTTCAGGTATTTCCAGATTCCTCCCTCCTCCATCCAACCTTACTTTGATATATGTATAGCATTAAATACTTCCATTTATAACTTCTATGGCAAGTCTGAAAGTAATTTTTTTTAAAAAAAAATAAAGCTTTATGCAGAGACAGGAAGCAGTTAGTGGTAGGGCTTTATTTTTGGAGGATTAGATTGGCGGGAGGCGGGGTGTGGGGAGAAATTGCTTTCTGCAGTGTCAGATGAATGAGTTATAGGAAATGATAGCTCAGCCTGCAGCTTGGTGCTTGCTAGTGAGTCAGCAGTGATTCCATCCTCAGCCTTAATGCTGGGATCACACTATTCCTGGTGAGGGCCCCTCCCTGCCTTGTTCTCTGGGACATGAAGGCTCTGCCTACCTGATGTGAGCTAGTTATCTGTCACAAAGGACAACTATATTTTTGTTTTTCTGCAGATATTTCTACATTTTTTTGGATTAATTGGTGTTTCTGATTTCTTTTTTCTGATACCCAGAAGAAAGATGAGTGACTTTCCATCTCCAGGATGCTGTTTGGGATTGGTGTTATAGCAGAAGCTAATTCTTAGGGCAACATTTTGTACTTTTATATTACTTCAACTTTCTAGGGTCTTTATAAATGGTAAAACACTATGGAAAAGCAAAACAGGAGGACATTGCTTCAGAAGAAATGGTAGACAGAAAGAGGCCCTCTTGTCATGACAATTGAAAACATAGGCAGGTGTCATAATCAACATGGTTGTTAGGTTAGAATGGTAGAATGGTTGGTGATTTTTCTTTATTTTGCAGGTTTGACAAATGGGCACAAGTTGCAAAATTCATTCTGAAAGTAGTCTTTTAGTATTTTAAAATAACTATCCATTTGTGGAAGAAAAATTGGCCAAATAGCCTTAATATTTTAGGACATCTTTTCCCAGGCCCTGTTCAGACTCTTAGAGTCACTCTGGCCATATCCAGAATTCTCCAGTAGGAAATGGGTAAGAGAGACTAACTTTGCTCACAATCTGCTATGTGCCAGGTATTTTGCTCCTTTTCACCCTGAGGAAGACAGTGGTATTCTATTGTATAGATAAAGGAACTAATGAGATTGAAGAACCTTTCCCAGGTCAATTAGCTGGTAAGTGGCAGAGTTCCATCCACATCCAATTCAGACTGACTCCAAAGTTCACACTCTTTCAACTTGAGTACAAAATGATGCTGCCACAGTTTCCACTCCACCATGCTTTTTGTAAGGCATTATAAATGTGTTACCTTACTGCTGGATTATCATTCCTAAGGCAAAATGTTATTACAGTGCTCTCTCCTTGCAAAACTAGGGTGCAAAAACTCGCATATCCTTAGCGGCTTCTTTAGTTAGAGACATATTGAGAGCATCATATAGCATGCATGTGTGCACATCTGTGCGTTTGACATTAAGTCTATGAAGAGGCACAGTGAACGCCTGGTTTAGTGGCTGGACTCCTCTGGAATTTGAAGTAATTCTGATGATCTCCCCTAAAGTTCTTAGGTATATGGGACTGAGGATAAAGCCAAATGTTTTGCTGTTCAGGACAGAAGCTGGAAGTGACAGTCTTGGTTAGAGGAAAGGGTGGTACTCTTGCAAAGTGGAGCACTTACTGCTTCACAAAAATATCCATTCCATTGGCCTAACAGGTCTCTAATTTATCTTTTTAATAAGTTAATAACATTTAAAGATCTTTTTAAATTTTTACCATTATTATTGTACAATTAATGCTATATTTTGACAGCTTTATTGAGGTATTAATGTACAATAAACTGCACATATTTAATGTTCAATTTAATTAAATTTAACACCTGTGAAACACTTCAATAAAGATGATGACTATATTTTCTCCTCACCCCCAATTTTTTTTGGAATGCTATATTTTTGAAAGGAAAAACCCAGTCATTTTATTTTCTCCATTTAAGCTGGTGAAAAGAACCTGAACAAGGACTCAGATCATGTGAGTCCAAACTCCAATCTTGCCTTAACTAGCTCCATGAAATTCAGTGAGTCCCTTAATTTTTCCAGCCCTTGGTTTTCTCATCTGAAAAATGAGGGGTTGGTCTCAATGGTCCCTAAGGCCCCCTACAGCTCTAAAGTTCAATAAAGATAAGAGGAGAGGCATACTCAGGGTATTGGTTTGTGTCCAGATGGTTTTATATAAAAATGGAGACCTAGTAGCCGGTGTCAGCTGTGCTGCTTCATCCCTGCCCTGCTTTGCATGATTGGTTATCATGAAAGCATTTCATTTATTTCAATGCCCTTTGACCCCAATTCAAGGTCATTCATGTCACTGTTTCCATGTTCCCTAGTAAGCTTAGGGAACTACTCTACTTAAGAATTTAGGGCTAAGGCCTGGGTCACGCAGGGAATTTGGCAACACCATAAGCAAAGCGCTGAGGAGGGGATGACAGAACCATCAGCTCTCTGGCTATTTTCGAGGCAGCCTGGGCATTTTGTGGGGGGCAGAGACAAGCTGTATTGGATGTATTTCAGGACTGGGGGAAGGGATACAGATTGGAGTTTAATTAAAATTCTAATCCCAACTTTACCCATTTTCTTGCCAAGTCAGCAGCCAGCGTTTCTGCTCGTGGTTCTGGTGATTCTGCTGTGATGACATACAGTTACCTCAGAAATTCTTGCAAATCTGCCTAAAACGTCAACATGCTCACCAGATGCTTGAATTAGGCCTGGCGCGCCGCCATCTTTTTGCCCGTGTTTTCAGAGATACCTGATCCACCACTGCCAGCATTCCTGGTGGGAGGGGGTTGGGGAGGGAGCTGATGGTGAAAATTGAGCTGATGACAAATGACAGAACAGTTTCATCACAGCGTTGCAAACTGCTTCTGTTTTCTAGGTAGCTCGGTGGGGTTTCTGAGGAGGGGCTGCTCTGACTTCCTCGTGGCCCACCATGAGGGTCTCCCTGCTCTGCGCCCACGTGCTGCTCCTGACCGTCTCCCGGTTGAGGGCAGTCAGCTTTCCTGAAGATGACGAGCCCCTTAACACTGTGGACTATCACTGTGAGTCATCTCTAGAACACTGGCCTTTGCTGAGAAGGAAGCTTCTTTGTTTTCATTTTCTAAGCACATTGATTTTCAGAAGGAGGGAGAAAAGGATTTTTATATCTTAAAAATGTTTTGCATATTAATTTATCTCTAATCATTTCCTGGTGTTTGGAAATGGGACAATTTTATGGGGTGCTCTTCTGCAGCAACCCATAGATAGGTTATATATTTTCAGTTAAAAGAAAAAGACCATTTGCTGACATTCACTGTCTTTTATTCATTTATATTCAAGACCTTAAGAGAGGAATTTAGTTAAAACCCTTCTACAACTAGTATATACAGCTAATCAATGCTGTATATTGATTCTTCAGCTCCATAATCCTGACTGATGGTTTAGCCCATTTTTACTTGCAGATTCAAGGCAATATCCGGTTTTTAGAGGACGCCCTTCAGGCAATGAATCGCAGCACAGGCTGGACTTTCAGCTGATGTTGAAAATTCGAGACACACTTTATATTGCTGGCAGGTAATTTTCCTCTCGTTGGTTTATTAGATTAAAATTCTTTTCTCTTGTGGCGCTTGCATTAATGTGTGTAGTTCATGAAAAACTAATATGTGATTGTGATAAAAAAAATTGCAAGTAGCCAGAAATATCCACCGAGCAGAGTCAGTGTAGTATACCAGGAACAAAATACAGAGTCAAAGCTTTTGGCAGTGCTATTTTATCGCTGCCATCAAGAAATCGTACGCCATTCCTTTTCCCTAAAGCAGTAGAGGGGGAGAACTTTCTTTATTCTTTTTCAACTTAGAATTATTCAAGCAAATATTAGAAACATGTCTGTGCTAATACCATGGAGCAGTTTGACCCATGCCTGGAGAGAATAGCTTTTCTTTGCTCTCTGACTACAGTGATATATAAAAGTATCTCACTAATGAAAAAGTGCTCTTTGTTGACTTTGCTTGAGACAGAGAAAATCCAGATGATCTCCGAAACACAATAAAGGCAGATCTGTAAAAATAAAATAAGAAGCAGTTTAACATTTTTTATGTATTCACATGATGTGACTTATTGCCTTATTTCCAACAGGGATCAAGTTTATACAGTAAACTTAAACGAAATTCCCAAAACAGAAGTAATTCCAAGCAAGGTGAGCAACTGTAGTTGACAAATTTATTTGCATTCCCTCAGTACCTGAATGATGCTCCCTTCCCCTCCAAAAATATTCCCAGTAAAAAAAAATTAATTTTGCTTGATTAATACAGAAACTGACGTGGCGATCAAGACAACAGGATCGAGAAAACTGTGCTATGAAAGGCAAACATAAAGTGAGTTCAACAGACAAGTGCCCGCCAGAGTCAGTCTTTTGTGGGCTTGATACCACAGTGTCAGCAAGCAGAATGTCTGATTTTAATGTAATTATTATTTTCTTTAGGATGAATGCCACAACTTCATCAAAGTATTTGTTCCAAGAAACGATGAGATGGTTTTTGTTTGCGGTACCAATGCATTCAATCCCATGTGTAGATACTACAGGGTAAGTAGATTTTATATGATGTGCTTTTTTTTTTTTTTTTGGATCAACTGTTCTTCCCTCAGTGGTATGTTGTTACAGTTGAATCCTTTCTGTTTTCTAGTAATTTATTTTATCTCTAATGCTATGAAAGAATAAAAGGTAGACTTTTTCAAATAGAATTTCAATACAAATAAAGCAGTATTGCCTTCCAACAGGTACATTGAACAGTTATAACACCAGCTACTTATTTTTCTTTTGTAGTTGAATACTTTAGAGTATGATGGGGAAGAAATTAGTGGCCTGGCAAGATGCCCATTTGATGCCAGACAAACCAATGTTGCCCTCTTTGCTGGTAAGATCCTTCACTGTAATGAATATAAATGATTAATGATATTGAAGGTGCAAAAGGAATTTATAGGAAGAAGAAAGCTCATAACTTGAATAGCTACCTTGATATAAGTGTTTCAAAGGCTAAAAAATCTATGAACAAATTTCCAAAAAAGAGGAAATGAAAAGCAAAGCTATTTCAGTGCATGTTATAAGTATTCTGTCACTCGGCCCTGTTGTGAACTAGGCCAGTGACCCTGAATAAGTTTCTTAACATTTTGATGCTTAGATTTCTCATCTGTAAAATTAAGTAATGCCATGGGCCACCCTGTCACAGGTTGATGGTGAGTACCAGGTGTAGGTTTATTTGTATAAATAACAATAACACAGGTGAAAGCACACCAAAGGTTTTAACACACTGCAGGATAATTCTGGTTGTTTTACCAAAATTATAACTTCGGTTTCAGATGGGAAGCTGTACTCCGCCACAGTGGCTGACTTCTTGGCCAGTGATGCTGTTATTTATCGAAGCATGGGTGATGGATCGGCACTTCGCACAATAAAATATGATTCCAAATGGATAAAAGGTACCTTTGAAGAACAGTGGCGTGGCGGGGGTCAACAGGACAGTGGGATAGCCTGAGTGGAAACAGCAGCCACGCCATGGGGGGGTTCAGCGCATGACTTTATGGGGTTTATTTAGGGCAAGTACACACTGCTTAGGTTTTGAACAGGGCCACAGATGGGGAGTGAAGAGACTAGCAGTCATATCAGGAGAGTAAGTTCAGCCAGGTGTATATCCTGCATGACCTCAAAAAAAGAGAGAGAGAGAGAAAGATCTGGTCTCTGTGTGCACCGATTTGTCTAACTCTAAATGCATGGAATACTACTTGTCCACGCTCGCCTACCTACCTTGGAAAGTTAACAGTGAGAATTGAGTAGGCCATATCTGCAGAGTCATTTTGTTGCTCAGAGTCTAGAAATCAAGATTTTTTATTCTCAGTATAAGAGATTTTCTTCCCTAGTTAAATAGGTTAATGAGTAAATCTGTTTAAACAAAGACCTTTGCTATAGTTAAGTTCCGTGTAGGCCTTTTTACAGCCCATTAGCTGACTTTAGAGACGACGGGCTCCCTGAAGCCTGAACACGCCCATATCGGGACTCCTCAGAATTGTTGCCACATCGGAGTCCTCGTCGGCTTGAGTGTAACGACGCGACACCTGTCAGTCATGCCTGGCAGTCGGGGTCTTATGCTAATTGAATTACTCTTTAGGAACCAGCTTGTTCTCAATTTTTCTTTCAGAGCCACACTTTCTTCATGCCATAGAATATGGAAACTATGTCTATTTCTTCTTTCGAGAAATTGCTGTAGAGCATAATAATTTAGGCAAGGCAAGTATGTGCTTGACTTGTATTGTGGACTGGTACTGCATGGCGTTGAGACCACTTGGGTGGGGCTGTGGATGCTCGCTTGGCACGTTTTCCGGCACTCAATTCCATGCGCACAGGGCCGAGTGCAGAGAGGTGGGTTGCTTATCCTGAGAATAATTGCGGGAAAACAATGGCCAGAGTGAGAGCAGCAGCCTTGGGCCTTGAGAAGTTTTCTTTTCTTTTTTTCTCTCCCTGCCACCACAAAACATGTTCTACAGGTACCCTTGAGCTATGGATGCTTTTACTCTTTAGAAATCCACTGATAGTCTATTCTCTCTCAGTGTTAAAAGGCAGAATAGAAAGTAGGGGCCCCATTCAATGTTGAGTGTTTCAGTGAAAGCCCGTGTGATTTTAAAGCACTGCAACCCTTGCTACACACATTTCATTAACAATACGAGACGCAGAGTTGGAGACAAAGTGCAGGAATGCTTTTCATTCAGCGAGGCCGACGGATGGCTCACTTTTTGGGAAGCGTGTTTGGCAAAATGGGAAAATGGCCCTTTTTTCTCACAGGTAAATCTAGTTTACATTCTTACCTTCCAGACCCCTAGCGAGAAGGCTGCTACCAGATTCTTTTGAACCAGATATATCTTTAGCATTTTTTTTTTTTTTTGTGCATCCCTTAAATAGCAGCATTCTGTTTCCGTTCCTCATCCTTGCTCATAGCCCTGTTGCTTTGCTTTTGTCCCCTGGGCAGGCAGTCTATTCCCGTGTGGCCCGCATCTGTAAAAACGACATGGGTGGCTCCCAGCGGGTCCTGGAGAAACACTGGACGTCGTTTCTGAAGGCTCGGCTTAACTGCTCTGTCCCCGGAGATTCATTTTTCTACTTTGATGTTCTGCAGTCTATTACAGACATAATTCAAATCAACGGCATCCCCACTGTGGTCGGGGTGTTTACCACGCAGCTCAACAGGTGAGAGCAGCTCCCTGGCACGTCAAAGGACGTTCTGTGCCTGCGTGTCAGAAGCAAGAGTGGGTCCGTTGTCAGCAGCCTCTCATGGATGGTTTTCTCTTCTTTCAGCATCCCTGGATCCGCAGTCTGTGCGTTTAGCATGAATGACATTGAAAAAGTATTCAAGGGACGGTTTAAGGAACAGAAAACTCCAGATTCTGTTTGGACAGCGGTCCCCGAGGACAAAGTACCAAAGCCAAGGTAAAGAAAAAAGTCATAAAGGGTTTTGACTTGAACAAAACCCTCTGGTCGTTGGAAGCATCCATGCCCGGAAAGCAGCTGGACCAACCTCCCACACCAGGAATGGGTCACTCTGCTGTGTCTCAGAGTTAGTGAACATCACCTTGTGACCTGCAAGCCTGTAGCGTGACTGTGAGAATCCATTGAATTCAGGGAGATAGCATTGCTCCTCTGGTCTCACTCACTCGCCCTTCTCTCTTGACCTCTTCTTTCAGAACGTACACTTACTCCTGAGATGCAATGTGTGTTTGTATGTTTGTGTTGGGGGCAATAAAAGAACCCTGTTTTCCTTCCAGGCCTGGCTGTTGTGCAAAACATGACCTTGCTGAAGGTTATAAAACCTCCATCGATTTCCCGGATGAAACCCTGTCGTTCATCAAGTCCCACCCCCTGATGGACTCTGCCGTTCCACCCATCGCCGACGAGCCCTGGTTCACAAAGACTCGGGTCAGGTGAGATCGTGTGGGGAACAGTGGCCCGCGTCTGTCCAGCCTGTTTGTTCTCTTCTGGGCAGCCTCCCCTCTGACTTCCGCCTCCTCCTCTGGCAGGTACCGATTGACGGCCATCGCGGTGGACCGTTCTGCTGGCCCCCACCAGAACTACACAGTCATCTTTGTTGGCTCTGAGGCTGGCGTGGTACTTAAAGTTTTGGCAAAGACTAGTCCTTTCTCTTTGAATGACAGCGTATTACTGGAAGAGATTGAAGCTTACAACCATGCAAAGTAGGTACATTTTACCAGAATGCTCTTCAGCACTGCTCAAAAATTTCCGGTGTCTATTTCATCTAGCCATTTCCTTTTAGCCCTCTAAATTAGCAGTGGTTTGGCATATTAGTGTTTTTTTTCTTTTCTCACTGAAATAAATCCTGAGTTTGTTTCTTTCTTTTTTTTTTTTTTCATGAGCCCTCTAGGGCAAGGAAGTGAACAGTTGATGAGTTTAAAAATAATTTAGCCCTTGTTTTTCACCTGTGGAAAATGAAAACATTTTAGTAGTACCCCTTGTACCTTGCAGATATATTTCAGGATACCACATGTAGCAGACAGTTGTAAGCATGTACACACGCACACACACACATGCACAAACAGAATATAATTCTAGGTAAGCATTTTCTTCCAACCATTGCTATGTAAGAGATTATTTGGACCATTAAAACAAACAAGAAATAGGTGAAAAGTGGAACTAAGGAGAGATCCAGAAACATCTAACACAGGAAGATTTAAATGCATTAAAACATTATCCGTTTCACTCCCTGTAATCTAACATAGCCTTCACAAATGCAGTTCCCTTTGAGCATCACAACAGGAAAAGCAATCTCACAAAACCCTTTGTCCAGCCTGAAATTTAACCAACCATGCAGAGAAGTAGAAGATGAATCACGTAATTATTATTTCCCAAACTATGTGCTTGCCTAGTTTGTTACCAAGGGTCTTCCTTCACATTTCCCCAGCTCTCGGTAATTGCTAAAACCAAACCATGCTCGACTGACTAAACATATGGCTCCAAAATGTATCCCACAAAAATAGGTGCAGTGCTGAGAATGAGGAAGACAAAAAGGTCATCTCATTACAGTTGGATAAAGATCACCACGCTTTATATGTGGCGTTCTCCAGCTGCGTCGTCCGCATTCCCCTCAGCCGCTGCGAGCGTTACGGATCATGTAAAAAGTAAGCTCATGTTTCTTTACTTACCCGGGGTGTTGCAGCATCAGAACCTTTGATGATGAAAACATCCAAACTGCGTTCTATTTGGTTTCATTCAGGTCTTGTATTGCATCTCGTGACCCGTACTGTGGCTGGTTAAGCCAGGGAGCCTGTGGTCGAGTGACGCCAGGGATGCTGTAAGTGCGCTTTGTCACGTGAGCCAGGATGAACTGTCCTCTCCAGGGTCTCTAAAGCTAGAAATTTTAGAAAACTTTCAATTATACTACTTTTCTTGTCTTTCTTTATTTTCTTTCTTTTTTTTTTTTTTTTTTTTTTTTTTTTTGGTATGAGAGAAGGAAAAAGGAAACCTGGAGATATGAGAAGGGAGATGGAAGACACAATACTTAAGGCAAATTGATGGAGAAAAAAAGATACTTATATTCTTTTAAATTAAGTCGAAAAATTTTTAAAAGAAATAGTCATTTTACGAATAGCAAGTCATGTTGAAATGTTGAATTTTTTTTTTCCTCTCTACCCATTCTTGCTAATCAGTCTGTGTTCTTGGTTCTGCTCTGATTGTCACTTGTGTTCCTATGAAGGCTGTTAACCGAAGACTTCTTTGCTTTCCATAACCACAGTGCTGGCGGATATGAGCAAGACACAGAATACGGCAGCACAGCCCACCTAGGGGACTGCCACGGTAAGACAGAATCTTCCATTCCCTCCTGGAGCTGCTTTTTGACCACATTTGCACGTGGACGTTATTTTACAGTCTTTTTAATGACTGGGGACACATACCACCTAGCATTTAACTTAAACTTCGCAAAAGCTGAGCTGTTTGGTCATGGGGATGCTTTAGAAAAGGGTCTTACTTTTTCTTTTCCTTCACCATTTATAATTCTGTAGGAAATCTAGAGAGTGGCAGTGTAACCAGTAGGTTAACCTTTTAATTTATAGGTTTTTTTTTGGTTGTTTTTTGGTTTTTTTTTTTTTTTTACTTTTTTTTAGTTAATTGGAATTCATAAATTTTTGCTTTCTTTTGGTTACTTTTCACTGATTACTTGTTCCTTTAATTCTTTTAGAAATTTTGCCTACTTCAACTACACCAGATTACAAAATATTTGGCGGTCCAACATCTGGTTAGTTTTTTTAATTTTTTTGAATTAACAAATCTTTTCTTTCCTTCAGTTCAGCATTTTCAGCCCCTTCTCCCCACCTTTTGCGCAGTTTGGCAGCCCTTCATTTTTCTGCTTTGACTCATAATCCCACTGATGGTACCAAAAGACTTTTCTTAGCACCTCACCCCTGTGTAGCATGTTAACAGTTCATCATTGACCAAGGCACATCCTTTAAGAGAAACCAAATGGGTTAACATATTCTGCATTCCAGCTGCACGCGCCCACCCGAGCTTTCTTCTTTCTCACCCCTCTGCATCGTGAATGCTCCCTCTGGCCATCTGTATTTAACGGATGGCAGAATTTCATTATTTTCCTCATCTCTCCTTACCTTTCCTAAGACCTAGTAAACAAATACACATTTCCCAAAAATGTGTATTTTAAGTTTTAGAGATCTTTTTTTTTTGAATGATTTGTGATAATCCTGGGAATCTTTGAATGTTGTGGTCTCAGTGGTGTGAAAGAGGCTTTAGGGGAATGAAGCCGGGTTTTGCTATATTGAGATGGTGCAGTGGGCTCTCCAAGCCTCTCTGTCTGTGTCTGTCTTGCAGCCTTCATCGGTGACTGTTGCAACAGTCTGAATTGGGGTCTCTGAGATTTAAACCTAAAAGCGTATGCTTGCATTTTAAGAGAAAATCTACTTGTGGGAATTCATAGTAGACATGCTAAAAAGGGTTAAGTTACTCCTGGTCCTATTGCTTCTGAAACTCGCCAGCGGTTTCATTCCTCAGGGGGAGAAAAAGATGAGAGATCTTATATACCAGAACATCTTCATTCAGTTTATAAATGCCATTGCTTTTGCATTAGTTACCAATAACTCTTTGCAAGAAACTCCCTAGGTTTTTGGAAGGTGCAGGCAAAGTTTGTTCCTGCTTTCATGTTTTACCATGAATGGTAGGGCCTCAGTGCAGCGAATAATCTGCAAGTGGACGGGAGGTCCACGGTAAAGCTGAATAACTTCTCGGCAGGGCTGGTTAATCAGGTACAAAATCGGTGTTTATACAGACTTAACCAGGTATTTTGTGATGAAGTTCCATTGTAGCTTCTCCAGGGAAGGCTATATAGTTTCCAGCCATCCCTGAAAGTGATTTTTAAAGCCTACACAAAAATAAATGAAATGATGTTCTCTCAGAAGAGAATGAGAAAATAGCGATTATTTTTTTGCTCTGGGATTTGTATTAACATTTTCAGAAGTATCATTAATAACCACAGGGGCTTCAATAGGAACATTCTGAGTGTTCCAATTTTGAAATCTGCTTAATATGTCTCTACTGTTAATTTTTTAGTTTTTATTCTTCCCTTGTAAGAGAGAAGTCTCCTCAGGTGTGTTTTTACGAAATCCTAGAACAAGCTTTCTCATAAAGTTTACTTAAACTTGACTTAAAAATGCAACAGACCAATCAGAAAAAAATCTTCTCACACTACCCATGTTAATAAAAATCTGTTTGCCACCACAGACATGGAGGTATCTTCATCTTCTGTTACCACAATGGCAAGTATCCCAGAAATCACACCTAAAGTGATTGATACCTGGAGACCTAAACTGACGAGCTCCCGGAAATTTGTAGTTCAAGATGACCCAAACACTTCTGATTTTACTGATCCTTTATCAGGTATCCCAAAGGGTAAGGCCTCACCAGGGAACCCATCTCTAACTGTGTGGAAACCTGATCCCTAACACGGCTGAGGCATATGTGGTTTCTCCGGAGGTGACCCTCCGTGGAGCTGCTAGGGTTGTGCCTCTACCTCCCCTGGCCATGGTCTCTTCGCTTCTCTGTGGTTTTATCTGAGTGCATTCCTTAAAAGACAAAAGAGCTAGAAAGCTGTTGAAGAAAGGGTTGGTGAAACAGCCACTCAGACAATCTAATCTGTGTTGATTTCTGTCTGAAGAAGCGGAGAGCCGGAGAGATACCAGAGAATTTCAAGGGTCACCTCAGCAACTTTAAAAAAACAAAACTCATTAATTGCAAATATCTTCATATCAGATGTTTTGTCTCAGAGCTTTTTGCAGCTTCTCGTTTAGCTTCAGTTCAAAATGTGTGTGAAAGGGTATTTTTTGAGATGTAAGTTGCTTGAATGCCACAAGCAAGAAAACGTAACAGCGTGCTGGTCTGTAACTGTCCTTTCCAGCCCAGCAGAGAAGCAGTTATAAAATAGCTGCCTGTTGAATTAGCATATTAGAAAAATAAGAAAAAAAAGTCTATTATTGGGTGCTTACTAAACTATGGTATCAGGTTTCCAGTCAGTTTTTATAGCAGTGCATTGTCATTTATGATTTACATTTGTTTATTTTGATTTTATGTGTTTTCGTTGTAAAAAATTTTATAATCATTCTTCTTACTGCTTTGCTTATTTTAATCATACCATTTTTTTTCTACTTTTCTTTCTTGGTCTTTCACTATGCCACTGAATTCCATAACCCTGAACATTGATTAAAAACAACTAATATTCAAAGGCCTTAGTACTAACCTAAAGCAACAGAATCTTCAAAATCACTCTAACTTACCTTACTCTGGGATAGCTGTGTGGATAGCATGTAACAGACTTGGAGACCTCTTAAACTAACATTTCTTTGATTGACTGTTAGATGTCTGTGGTTGCATTGAAAAGTCCAATAATTATAAACTAATTAACTCTTCTTTTTTTAGGTTTAATATAAATATTTTCAAATATCTCCAAATAATTTAATGATGTTACTAATGAATACACAGTATGTTTCCTTAGACTGTCTAGATTTCTTATGTAGCAGGAAATTCGAGAGTGCTTCACCCCAAAATGAAATTAAAAAAAAAAAAGCAAACATGAGAGTCTATATTTGTAGCTTACAATGATCGAGCAGATACTTTTGGTTTATGAACAAATTGTGTATTTTTATTTAAGTTAGTATAATTGTATTAGAATAATTATTTTAGCATAGTGTATATTTATATTAATTCATACCTTTCCCTAATCCCAGCACCTGCCCTTTAAACCTGATTGATGTATTAAGAGAATATTATGAGATAAAACATTTAATGAGCTTAAAATTGGCTGTTCAGGAAATCTACACTTTCTAACTATTTTTTAGGTAAAAACTTAAAATTTCTAATGTTGTATAACAACTAACTGTTTAAGAGGGTTTGAGGGAAAGAACAGAAACACACAGATGAGTGGGAGGTTAGAGTTATGCTGGCACTTGTGGTAATCAGATATGTCTCTGGGGATTAGAAACAGACTATACATGGAATCTTGGAGTCTACCTGACTCTCCAGGCTAAGCATATGGACCATGTGAAGGTGGTGTTGGCTTATCAAAAGCCATTTACTGTTTAATATTAATTTTAAAAAGCATCTCATTTGCACTTTTCCCATGTGTTTGTTGCAGGTGTCCGATGGGAAGTCCAGTCTGGAGAGTCCAACCAGATGGTCCACATGAATGTCCTCATCACCTGTGTCTTTGCTGCTTTTGTTTTGGGGGCGTTCATTGCGGGCGTGGCAGTGTACTGCTATCGAGACATGTTTGTTCGGAAAAACAGAAAGATCCATAAAGATGCGGAATCTGCCCAGTCTTGCACAGACTCCAGTGGAAGTTTTGCCAAACTGAACGGTCTCTTTGACAGCCCAGTCAAGGAATACCAACAGAATATCGATTCTCCTAAACTGTATAGTAACCTGCTGACCAGTCGGAAAGAGCTGCCACCCAGTGGAGACACTAAGTCCATGGTAATGGACCATCGAGGCCAGCCCCCGGAGCTGGCTGCCCTTCCCACCCCTGAGTCTACACCTGTGCTTCACCAGAAGCCCCTGCAGGCCATGAAGAGCCACTCTGACAAGGCCCACAGCCACGGCGCCACCAGGAAAGAAACCCCTCAGTTTTTTCCCTCTAGTCCTCCACCTCATTCCCCGCTAAGTCATGGGCATATCCCTAGTGCCATTGTCCTTCCAAATGCCACCCATGACTATAACACGTCCTTCTCAAACTCCAATGCTCACAAAGCTGAGAAGAAGCTTCAAAACATTGATCACCCTTTTACGAAGTCATCCGGTAAGAGAGATCACCGGCGTTCCGTGGATTCCAGAAATACCCTCAATGATCTGCTGAAGCATCTAAATGACCCCAATAGTAACCCCAAAGCCATCATGGGAGACATCCAAATGGCCCACCAGACCCTAATGCTGGATCCTGTGGGACCTATGTCTGAGGTCCCCCCTAAGGTCCCTAACCGGGAGGCATCTCTGTACTCCCCTCCTTCAACTCTCCCCAGAAATAGCCCAACCAAGCGAGTGGATGTCCCCACCACTCCTGGAGTCCCGATGACTTCTCTGGAAAGACAAAGGGGTTATCACAAAAATTCCTCCCAGAGGCACTCTATATCAGCCATGCCTAAAAACTTAAACTCACCAAATGGCGTTTTGTTATCCAGACAGCCTAGTATGAACCGTGGAGGGTATATGCCCACCCCCACAGGGGCGAAGGTGGACTATATTCAGGGAACACCAGTGAGTGTTCATCTGCAGCCTTCCCTCTCCAGACAGAGCAGCTACACCAGTAATGGCACCCTTCCTAGGACGGGACTAAAGAGGACGCCGTCCTTAAAACCTGATGTGCCACCAAAGCCTTCCTTTGTTCCTCAAACCCCGTCTGTCAGACCACTGAACAAATACACATACTAGGCCTCCAGTGTGCTATTCTTGTGTGGCTTTACCCCGTCCATGTTGTTGAGAGGATGATGTTGTAAGGGTACCTTAAGACAAGAGACTCGCTTGTATTTTGGGAGAACCAAGTGGCCAAAGAAACTCTTTGTAACTTTGGCAACATCAGAACTTGCCACATGTAGCTACTGCAGCGAGGCTTCTGCGTACTTGCCTGAAAACAAAGGAAGGTGCTGGTCATTCCATTTATTTTCTTTGAAGCTTAAGAGATGTGTAGCTCCGAGGGGCTACCTTACCAGTATAAAGAGCTGATACAGTACTCAGAAGAATCTGTGAACAAATACTTGAAAATGGGTTCAATTAAGACTGCCATTATGTGTGGTCTTCCCATTAAATGTGAACATTTTAATATGTATGCATTCACCTTGCCTCTTGCACAAATGTTGAAAAAAAATGGTAATGTCTCAAAGAAATGAACTTGTAGATTACCGGGCAGTTTGCTAAAAATTCAATCTTTGACCCAAACTGTAGCATTTTTTTTCATGTGTGGCATTTTTTTCATGCCACCAACAAACTGTGTTGCGAGCGTGTGTGAGTGTGTACGTGTGTGTGTGTGTGTGTGTGTGTTCTGTACCCACTAAGATCTGTTTAGGTGCCCATTGCATCTTTTTGTGCTATGGAGTTGTTTACATTGAGCATGACTGAACAAGAGACAATAACTTTTTCCCACAGCAGTCCACTGGGTTCAGCTTTGAAAAAGGAATAAAATCAAGGCTCCTTTGACCGTCAGAATGATGAACTTGACTTAGTGGTACCCAATGCCAGAATGTAAGAGTTGCAAGTAATTTTGTGCTGCTATTCATTACAACTTCTATTCCAGTCTTGCCAGCTTAAAGAGATCGAGATATTAAGAGGTGTCTTTGATTTTTATCTACCAGTATTCAGTCGTAAAATTTACCTGTCCACTGTGAATCAAAGCCCGAGTCACTCTATTTAACCTTGGACACACTAATAAGGTTTTATTTTGATTGTGTTTGGTTTTTTTCCCCCCATGTAGTAAAATTTCTCCTCCTTTACTCTTCCTACCCCCAAGGTAAAAAAAACAAAACAAACAACAACAACAACAAAAAAAACAGAAGATGAAAGACATATGAAAGGAATTGTAATTGGCTTAACAGAAACAGTCTGTGAAAACCTAACAGTGGTGCAATCATGTCTATGTTGTGTTATGTGAGAGTTCTCTCCTAAGTCATGCAGGTAATGACAATATACTGTAAATACCACATGTGAGTTTACCTGAATCTGTGCATTTTGTGCCTTATTCATGAGAATGATAGAAGTACTAAAATACGTCAAGTGTTTTCAATATAGCACATTATTTACTGAGTGCCAGTTGTAAATGTTTTTCAACCAGCACCTGAAAAGACTTTCAAAAAAAAAGAAAAAAGAAAACATAAAAACAACCTAGAACAATTAATTTGTTAAACAATCCACCCTAATAGCAGCATTACATCCTTTGCCATGATAAACATTCCACTCCTGCTTTCCTGAGGATGAAACAGCGATAATGTGAACTGAAATGAGGTTTCCCGGATAACGTGACACCCGCGGAAACCGTATAGAGTCATTTATACCTAGTTTGGCAGAAACCACTTACAGTTGATGATGTGCAACCCTGATGACTATTTCAGTTAATACGCCGCACACCACACAATTGTTTATTGAACCTAATCTAGAAAATACCAAGACAGGAATGCTCCTGACTTAGTCAGGCAAGTAAGTTCAGCTGATTTCTTGGGATAACATTGATGGTATCTATTACCTGGGGGAGGACAGGTTGCAGAAGACCAGATCACTTTTATACAGAATGTGGAATACTGATACGGTTATTCTTTTCCTTTGAGAACATTGTTTTGCAGAGAACATGATTTCCTGTGATCTCTGGAAGCTCAAAAGCTAAAACTTCTGTTCTTGAAACACTTCAGCTCTTCAACTAAAATGTTACAGATTAATAATAAATTAAACCAACCAATGATAAACACTACTCAGTCCACCGACAACAAACATGTGTTTGAATTCACCTTACCAATATTAATCCCAGCGTGTGTAAAACGGAACAGTAACTCTATGTGACCCCGATAACATTTTGTAACATTGTGCTGCCTTGTAGTTTGTAATGTGAGTTCTATCAGTATTTATGTTGAAATTTCTAACATTAAACCTAGTCTCTATCCTGTTAATTTAATTTTTAAATGCTTTATCCATTTGTGCAAAGGTAAACACAGATTGTATCTTTTTTAATGGTACGGCGTAAAAAGTAACCCTAAAGTGAAGTGGCTCTATACTGTTTTATAGAGTACTTTAACATGTATAGATATCTTGTAAACTTGTATTGTGGATGTGTAAATAATATGTACTTTGGGTTTTTAACACCGCATGTAAAGTCAAAATAAAATATACAAATCATATCCTGTCTCTTGTTATTGAAG
Organism: Lepilemur ruficaudatus; assembly: GCA_963574885.1. NCBI lineage: Eukaryota > Metazoa > Chordata > Mammalia > Primates > Lepilemuridae > Lepilemur > Lepilemur ruficaudatus. Next base: position 58,165 of record CAUYRT010045681.1, read on the forward strand.
AGGTTTATAGCATATCATATTTTAAAAATACTTTTAAGTCAACACCAGTAAGAATTTTCTTTTGAAATTTCTGCCAAAATATTCTTTCTGTAACATTTCCTATTCGGTCATGGTTTCACTACCGTTCTCTCCTTGCAAAGCTGATTCTAAAGGCCAGACCCCTGAAAAAAATGAGAAACTTTTCAGAAAACCAGATGAACTGTACCGCATCAACCATCAAATGCTTCAGGCAAACATAGTCATGGCTTACGCTGTCCCCATATCTAGTTCAACAGACATTTTTCAAATCCATGATTTGTATTTCCAAATGAAATTTTCCACGTGATTTTAGTTCAAAATTGTAACTGTCGAGCAGAGTTGCCATGAACATTTCTTAGTATTTGGTATATGGACTTTCTCAATTCCATTGTTTTAACTGAATGGGATATTTTTACGTATATCTTTCCTAAATATTGAAATGGAAGGTAAAAACATGATTCCGTGGTTCTTCCTTAGCATGTAATGAATTGGTGGCTGCTGTCATTGCCCCTTGTGGCTGTCGAAGCTGTCAAGCCACTTGTGAGAGAGACAGCAGGACTGATTGTAGCAATCCCTGCCCTCTTCGCTCTAGCTGTGACTCTTAGCCAAAGCCCACCTGCACTTCCAACGTGGCCACACTTGTTAAGAAGCCTCAGCAGCTTCTTTGCCAAACAACACGAATGGCCATATTCCTGTTTGGAGCCTTATTCTCTTTCACGGTGTCTTCTGCTGCATTTCAGTGTCAGTTCAGTGGTATCAGAAGTCCTTTTTATTCCTATATGGCATGCTCTAGTCTACAGCCATGTGGAAGGGGTTTGCAGGGAAGTCTTTTGTGAGAGAAGAACGTTGGTGGGAGGCCTCTTTGTGCCCTTTCACAGCTCCTGGCTCTACAGCTGTGCATGCAGCAAGGCGGGGCCGCCAGTCAGGGCCTGACTTGGAATTCCAAACCCCACCCCACCATCAGAAGTAGGTCTGTGTAAGCCTGCATCCCAGTGTGGTGCTGGGGAAGAGGGTGGAAGGTGTCTCCCAACTCACAGACTTGCAGAAGTCCATGTGTAACTCGGAGAGTTTGAACAAATGGATGAAGAAAAGAGACAATTAAGGGACATGCATCATCAACATTGCTTCTTCCTGGGCTGCTTTGACATTGTATTACCTTTCACTTACATTGCCTATTTCCATTAAATTCGTGTTTGTTAAGCCTATGGTCAGTATACCAGTGTTCCTATGTTCAGTTTTTGTTTTTTGCTCTTAAAAAGTGCATCTTTCTTTCTTCCCTTATAGAAATTCTTAGCCTTTTTCCATCGTGGACATCTTTGATAATTTAATGAATGCCATGGACTGAAAGGTGAATTCTGTTTCCTTTTCAGGGGATAAAAAGTCCCCTAAAATCACATCTATAAATCCTCCGGATAAATGATCAGATCCCATTTGGGAGATGTGGGATAAAGGAACTGGGGACTTCCCTTAAGGAACACATTATAAAACCAGAGAGAAAGGTACAAATAAAATGAACTAACCAGGACAGGACATTTGTGCTCTAGTTCCCAAAATCCCATTGACTAGGCATTTAGGTTACTCTGGGAAGTAGTAACTTTGAAGCCAGATGGAACCATAGAAATGCTGATACAGTCTATGAAGAAAGGGCCTCTCCCGTGCCAGGTAGTTACATGACAGACCAGGGGCTGGCCCTGCACCAGGACTCACCTTCCTGCCCTGGGAGAGAGGCTGACTTTCTCCTCCCCTTCCAGCTGGTCTCCATCATCCTCCCTGTCAGAGGAGGGAAAAGAACCAAGTGTCCAAAGAAACCCTGGCTCCAGGTCTGGAGAGCTGAGTCCTAATCTTGCTCCATCACTCATCAAGTAATCTGGGGGCACTCCACTTCTCCCAACTTCGTTTTGCTCGCTTTTGAAAAGAGATGGTTTGACATCCATTTCTCTGACAGTTCTTTGATCTCTGTCAACTCTGTGATTCTATCACTTATTTTATGAGTGCTACGCTTAAATATTACTCATTCAATAGCTTGGCTTATAGTCTATTTATGGACATGTGAGGCCTGTTCCCTTCCAGATGTGAGATGTATCTGAGATTAGCCATAAAGTAAGGCATGATAAACAATGCACTTTAAGTTGTTTAGCTTGGATCTATATTTGATGTTTACCCTTTTCTATATATAATATGTAAAACACTTAAATCTCTGCCAGTGTTGCATTCTTTATCAAATAGATGCGATACCGTAAACAGAGAGGAATGGACCTGAAGTAAAATCAATCTTTAATTCTCGGGCAGATGGGAGAGGGCAATAGTAGAGAGGGAGGCATTATCCTGGACATTCAGACCATGAATCAACTGGAATTCATACATAAAGGAAAATAGCGTGTTTTTAGCCCCTGTCTCATGATGTAATTCTTTTTAAAATTAGGTATTAATTATTGGTTGATAAATCTCTTTGTGACATGTACTTGAATACCTCTTAGGCTCTTGTGCTGGGTATGGTAAGTATGAAAATGTGGTATTTGTTACATACGTGCTGTTATTGTAAGTGTTCTTCATCAGTGTGGGATGGGCCCACCCAATACTACTGTAAAGATTGACTTCAGACCAGTTAGAGTAGTGGTGAGAGGGAGGATTTGTATGTGTTAAGCAGCCCTATGCAATGGGATGTTCTGTGCTGATGGAGGTTCTTTATTTGCACTGTCCAATATGGTAGCCCTGCATACATGGCTACTGAACAACTGAAACGGCCAGTGCCCCTGACGCACTTACCACATTGGACAGCGCCAGTCTAGAAGGCCGCCACTGCCGCTGGCACAACTGTAAGCGGTCAGGCTGTGGCTCTGAATACAGCAATTGCATGGTGTATTTAACTCTAATTAAAAGCTGAGGCATGCTTTGTACAATTGAAATATCTACCCTGGTGCCTCACAGAGAGTTGGACTCAGAATTGATCTGTCGATCAATCACAGATCTAGTTCAAAGTTTGTTTTCTTATTTAGAAATTATAATACGCACATCTTTTAGCCCTAAAAGAGCACCAGTGTTTGGCTTGTGTCAACAGGCTTCTCTTGGGTTTTCCTGGGACTTTTGAACCGTATTCAGTTAATCCCCAGCAGACTTTTTTTTTTGGAAAGGGGTAAGATTTGTCATTCCCATTTTCAAGGCACAGACAGTAAGGTCAGCAGGGCTGTGACAGCTATGGAAATGGAAATGACAGACAATGCACAAATCAAGGCTAATTCACATATTCTCGCACTCGTGGCTGGTGCACAAGCTAACACCCTTGGTGAGAGGGTTGAAAGGGAATATCAGTGTTCAATCAGTTAAGGATGGCCTCTCTCCGGCACTTGATATATAATGAGGAGAAACAAAAAAGGTGGAATAATTACAGTATCCAAGGGTACGAGCCAAACCGCCAGTGAAAAATGAAACATTCAGTGAAATCAGTCGCATGCTGGGCCATCATAATGAATATGCCAAATCAATTACTTGGGAAAAAAAATCTATGGACTGAGTTGACACAGCGTAGGCCGAAAGCAACCAAAAAGGATGAGCTCAGAGATGTTACAAAGAACTAACCTGATGTGTTCAAACTGTACCCGTCTAAGTTTCTGGGCATCCTGCCAGGTCTACATCTGTGGACTGTCAGAGAACCTCTGGGGAGAATTTGTTTATTTCTTATTTTGGAATTTCTTCATATTGAGCTAGGGTGGTATATTGAGAGTTAAACACAGTTGTAATTTTTCCATGCTTCCTATAGCTGGGGATCTATAGGAGTCAGACCTTATCATAAAAAGCGTTTTCTGATCCTTTGAGCTGCCTAGCCTTCTGTGAGTCATTACATTAAGCACATGAAAATATCTGTTGAGAAAACAAATTTGGTGATTCTCCCAGTCTTATCCTAAGCCAGGTGGCAGGGTCTGGCCAGCCACTTGCTATCGTTAATGCTAATAAGCATAGTAGAATCGTGTACCCCTTCTTAGCATTTGCAAATCAGATTCCCAAATAAGAGGATTATGACATTCTTTAACCATTCTGAAAGGAGCATTCCTTGATTTGGGAGACAGCTTTGGTAAGGATAAAAAGAAATGGAACCTTTGGAGTACTTTTGCAAATTTGAAAATCTTGGGTGTTAGTGAGCATTTAGAAGATGAATTAAGCTCCAGGGTTCAGTGACATCTCAGATTGAGAGACAGGGCCACGCAATTTGGGTTTTTTGCTGGTCACTATGGAACTGGAGTGACTTGTAAAACTGAGATGAAAACTTAAGATTCCATCTGGCTTGTCGCCAGTCTCTTCAGGCTGCCCAAGTTAAGGCTGCCTCCTAAACAATGCCATCAGATTTTCATGACATATTAAGCTATTATTTCCAATTACCTGTGGAACCCACCTCTAGAGAGGTAAAAAGGATTGAACTCATGATGTTTGCTTAATTTACTGAAATATTTCTAATAAATGAATAAAAATAGCAAAATACTAAAACTGAAAAATCCAAAAGAATTCCAATTATTTTAAATATATATATATACACATATAGTAGTCTAGAAAGAAACATACAGAAATATTAAAAACAGGTTATCATCATTAAAACTGACATATCATTTTGAAATATGCTTCATTCAAACATATTTTTGAAAATTCTCTGTAAGTTTTTTTTTTCCCCTAAATTTGTTTTTAAGAAGGAAAAAAAATCCTGGAAATAGTCCCTGACTTTGTTTAGTGATCTGGTCTCAAGGAGAGATGAAGTCTCTGTCCACTGCTGAAAGCAAACTCCCAAAAGGTTTGATTTAGCTGCAAGGAAGAAGCCAGAGACTGTGATCAACTTTGATGTTCTTTGGTTTCTAAAGGTTGTAAGCAAAGTATTTCTTTTTTAGCTGGAGATACTGGGACTACGCTGATAAAATATGGAAATCATGAAAACACCAAAAGGCAGAAAAGAGGCAGGTTGGGACAGAACTAGGATCCAGGTGGAGCAGGCTGGGCCACAGCAGAGAAGGGTGTGAGTTAAGTGGCTGAGATTCCAGAGCAGGAGCTCAGAGTGCAGAAGCTGTGTCAGCCTGGTCTCAAAGGGCAAGACACCCAGAGCTGGAAAGCCCCATTTTCTCTTTTATCTTCTTCCCTGGATTCCAGAATAACAGAAAGCAAGGAAGCAGATGAATAGAGAGCAGGTAGCTTTGAGGACAATGAGATCATTATGGTAATGACAACTTGTACAAATACAAAATAATTAGTAGAGCAAAATCCTCTGTCTGTGACAGCGTGCCTGTTAAGGATGTCAGGAAAACCACACCCCTTTGCCAAATTCCCTGTGGTCCCTCCCCTACCCCCACTTTTTAAAAAGTAAATTTTTTCAATTTAACAAGTCCCGCCTTTGAAGAAGTGACTGTGTTCCTCCTTTCTATTGTAGTTATGGACTACCTTAAAGAGATGAAAGATGTTTGGGGATAACCTTAACCATCATAGCCAGCAAAAATGGAATTGGCATTTAAGGGCCTAGCTGTGTGTCATATGTTTTCATTGGTGTTTCCACTGCTCTAACTTGTGTCAAGAGTGTCAATACCGAGACAGTTCAATAGGATGATCTTTTACCCCTGAAAATGAGCCTAGGAATAGGGATAAAGCCACTACAGTGAAAGTTACCACCAGTGTTGAAAAATATTAATTATCACATAACTTGGACATGTATCTCTTGGTTTCAGATTGGTCACCTGCTGTCAGGGAATAAAGAGATATCTCTGGAGGGAGAGAATTTTTCTCAGTTGTACATGTGAAATAACCCAATTGAATAATTTTAATTTCTAAATCTCCAGTACCTAAAATGGGTACCCTGGGCACACATTGGTTACAACTTTCTGAAACTCCTGGTTCTCTGGGTCTTATATATGCATGGGCTCTGGTCTAACAAGTTATTGCCCCATTCCCTGAATTGATGGTGGCCCAGGTGTCACAATATTTTACAGTCCTTTTTCAATGGTTTTGTGTCTTTTTTAGTAACCTTACCTTCTGCTTCTTTTCTTCTCACCTTTATTTGGACACCATTACATTCAGGCAGTGATTGAGAATACAAAAAGGATTCAGGTTAACTATTTTTGACAAACATCTATCAGGTAATCCCTGTATGATATGTCTAACAACTATTTCATTTTGTTCATCTCTGATTAACATAACAGAAGAAAGTCACAGTTCCTAAAAACAAACAACACCACAAAAATTCTTGGCAGGATGGTTGAATTTTAGAGCTTTGTGAATAAAAGCTCCCTTTGGTATTGGAATAAACATTGAAAAAAAAGGGAGGGAGAGCCTGGGAAGAATGAATTCCTCTTCAGCCTATAATTTGGAAACTTTCACCATTTGGGTGGTAAAGGTCCTGGGGAGTGTGGCATGTTTGGAGATATAAAACACCACCCCAAGGTCTTGTGTTTCCTCCAGGAGAGAATTTAACTTCCAGAAAGTTAGGAGGGATGAAGTTTCTTTTTTATTTCTTTTTTAATTTTTTTATTTCAGCATATTATGGGGGTACAAATGTTTAAGTTACATATATTGCCTTTGCCCCACCTGAGTCAGAGCTTCAAGCATGTCCATGCCCCAGATGGTGCACACCCATTAGGTGTGTATATACTCATCTCTTCCTTCCCCCCATCTGCCCAACATACAGTGAACATTATTACTATATGTGCACTTATTTGTTGATCAGTTAATACCAATTTGATGATAAGTACATGTAGTGCTTGTTTTTCCACTCTTGTGATACTTCACTTAAGTAGAATGAGTTCCAGCTCTATCCAGGATAATACAAGAGGTGCTAGATCACCATTGTTTTTTGTGGCTGAGTAGAACTCCATGGTATACACATACCACATTTTATTAATCCACTCATGTATTGATGGGCACTTGTGTTGTTTCCAGATCTTTGCAATTGTGAATTGTGCTGCCATAAACATTCAAGTGCAGATGTCTTTTTTATAGAATGTCTTTTGTTCTTTTGGGTAGATGTCCAGTAATGGGATTGCTGGATCAGATGGTAGTTCTACTTGTATCTCTTTGAGGTATCTCCATATTACTTTCCACAGAGGTTGTACTAGTTTGCAGTCCCATCAGGAGTGTACGAGTTCTCGTATCTCTCTGCATCCACACCAACATTTATTGTTTTGGGACTTTTTGATAAAGGCCATTCTCAGTGGAGTTAAGTGATATCTCATTGTGATTTTGATTTGCATTTGCCTGATAATTACGTTTGTTGGCCATCAGACTATCTTCTTTTGAAAGTTTCTGTTCATGTCCTTTGCCCACTTTTTGATATGGTTGCTTGATTTTTTTCTTGCTGATTTTCGTGAGTTCTGTATAGATTTCAGTTATCAGCCCTTTATAAGATGTGTAACATGAGAATATTTTCTCCCATTCTGTAGATTGTCTGTTTGCTCTCATGATAGTTTCCTTTGCTCTGCAGAAGCTTTTTAATTTGATCAGGTCCTATTTATTTATTTTTGTTGTTGCTGTGATTGCCTTTGGGATCTTCTTCATAAATTCTTTGCCTAGGTCAATGTCTATAAGAGTTTTTCCAACATTTTCTTCTAGAATTCTTATAGTTTCATGCCTTAGGTTTAAGTCTGTTATCCACCGTAAGTTGATTTTTGTGAGAGGTGAGAGTGTGGATCCTGTTTCAGTCTTCTACATGTTGCTATCCAATTTTCCCAGCACCATTTATTAAATAAGTCAGTCACAGAGATAGAGCAGAGAAATAAGAGAAAAGAGCAAAGCCTACTAGAAATGGGGGAAGTATGTGAAGAGGCCTAATGTGAGAATCATAAACATCCCAGAGGGTGAAGAAGAAACTACACAAGGGTTGGATAGTCTATTTCAGGATATTATAGAGGAACATTTTCCAGGCCTTGCTAAAAATCTAGATATTCAGGTACAAGAAGCTCAAAGGATTCCCAGGAGATTCATTGCAAACAGGAAGACACCACAACACACAGTTATCGGACTCACCAAAATAACCACCAAAGAGGCCCTTCTATGTGACATAAGGTGAAAGCAGCAGGTCACCTACAAAGGAAAACCCATTAGTATAATGGTGGACTTCTCAACTGAGACCTTAAAAGCCAGAAGAGACTGGGGTCTCATTCTCACTCTTCTCAAACAGAATAATGTCCAGCCTAAAATCTTGTACCCTGCAAAACTAAGTTTTGTAACAAAGGAGAAATAAAGATATTCTCAGTCAAGTAAAGACTGTGGGAATTCACCAAGACAAGGCCCGCCCTCCGGGAAGTACCCAAAACAATGTTACACATGGATCAGCACAATAAGCACTCACCAATGTAAAATCATCCAAAAGCTAAAGGTCAAACACCAGATATCACAATGGCTCAAGAGAGAAAACAAAGCAACAAAGTTCAACTCCACGGAATGAGCGGAAATCTACCCCACTTATCAATTCTCTCAATAAATGTGAATGGCTTGAACTGCCCACTAAAGAGACATAGGCTGTCCAAATGGATATACACAAGCCAAGTATCTGCTGTCTTCAGGAAACACAGCTAACCAACAAGGATGCATTCAGGCTAAAGGTGAAAGAATGGAAAACAATATTTCAAGCAAACCAAAGTCAAAAGAAAGCTGGCGTGGTGGTTCTGATTTCAGATAACTTAGTCTTCAAATCAACAAGTAATGAAACACAAAGGTCACTATATAATGGTGAAGGGTACAATTCAAGAAGAAGACATAACAATTCTAAATATTTATGCACGTAACTCAGGTGCACCCAGATTCACAAAGCAAATCCTACTTTATCTAAACAAAATGATAAACAACAACACCATAATAGCTAGACACTTCAATATCCCTCTGACAGAATGGTATGAAATTAATTACAAGCTTTCATTTAGAAAGTAGAAAGAAAATTAAGGATCTTAAAAACTAAATCAGGGTGTCAGGGGACCCAAAAGACTTCTCTAAGTGCAAGCAACTAGTTGAAGGTTACAATAGTACTTAGAAAACATTCTGCTTCATAACTATGTTACCTTGACATCCCAAACAGCAAAGTATGAGGTAGGCTAAGAAGCTCTGTATTCTTTTAAAGGGACTCTGATGAAAATTGAAGGAGTTAGAAAGGGGAGTTGAATAGGAGGGAAAACTGTGAAGAGTTGGGCAGCAAGGGATAACATTTAAAGGCTAGTAAGCTATGTACCTGAGTGTTTGTGTGTACTTGACTTAAAATAATTGCCATAATGTGCTGCATGATATTATTTTGTAAATAATGACACCCCCATCACATAAGTATATGCACATTTTATGATTTACATAAGCACTGAGAAAATTATTAAAGAATAAACACCAGGTTTTAATATATGTCACTGAGTAAAGTGCAGTAAGCCAAAACTGTAATAACAATAATAGCAGGATGTGAGGGAGAGAATGACCACAGTAAAAAACATGTATAATATAATCCCATTCATGTGTGTATACCTTTTTTCTAAATCCATATAGATACATAAATGCATGTGTGTTTTATATGAGGATAAAGAGATACACAGAACATAAGCATGGTTGGTAGTCTAGCCACTAACCCTCCACATACCTACCCCTACTTCTAACTTGCTGGAAGAGCCCACCTCCCCTGTAGAGGCTGAAAATGCAACATACCTCCTTTTCCAGAATCTTGTACAGTGAGGACATGGAAATGTGACCCAATTCTGGCCAGGAGAACCTGAGCAAAAGTCTGGGAGGGCTTTGGGGAAAGTTTTCTTCCCTAATAAATAGAGAATATATGAGGAGAAACTCTCTGCTTTTGGGTGGTAGCAAGTGACAGACGGCACATGGACCAGTAGCCAACATCTTGGTACCGTGAAATTAGGCTGAGAGAAAGGCCCACATGCTGAAGATGGCAGAGCAAAGAGATGGAAAGCTCTCAGGTCCTGAGATCTGCTGAACCAACCAACTTTGAAAACTTTGAAGACCCCTATGTTTGGATTTCCTAATGGTTGAGATGAATGTTCTTGTTCCATTACTAATCAGATACTGCTTCTTCCAGCTGAAAGCATGCTAACTGATAGAGTCACCAACATGTTCAAGGTATTTATCTCACAGTGAATGGATTATAGGGGTAAATGGGGTGGAAATCAATATATCTCTCTCTCTCTGTCTCTCTCTGTCTCTCTGTCTCTCTCTCTCTCTCTCTCTCTCTCTCTCTCTCTCTCTCTCTCCCTCCCTCCCCTATCTATTTGCCCTATATAATTTGTTTTATATTAGTATTTTTCACCCCTGGATAGATATTAGAATCACCTGGGGAGCTTTTTAAAAATACCAATACCTGGGCCACATCCCAGAACAATTAAATCAATTAAATCACTATCTCTGGGGTGGGCCCAGTCATGGGTATTTTTAAAGTGCTCTCCACAAAGTCATGATGTGCAGCCGGGGTTGAAATCCCTTGCTCTGTGCTGTGTTTTTGCTACGTATTGTAAAAATGTTCATGTGTGTATTCATCATCAGTTGCTATGAAATAAACTCTTATATTAATTTTATATTGCTGCATAACACATGAGCACAAATTTGGAGGCTTATAACATTTAAGTATTACCTTACAATCCTTGATGGCTTCACACATCTTGGGCCTCAGTTAGGACATCTGGGATGGCTGTACCTCTATTGTCACATGGCTCTATGTCACTCTATGTCACTAGTGCTCTTCACATATTCACTCATCTTCAAACAGGCTGCCTGGGCTTCTCTCAAGGTGCAGCATTCCAGCAGAGTGACAGTAGAACCGCCATGGCCTCATAAGCAGATGTTTGGAAATCACACAAAATCACATCTGCCACATCCTATGGGTCAAAAAGCAAGTCACAAAGCCAGTTGAGATTAGGAAGTAGGGAAAACAGACTCCACTGCTTGATAGAAGGAGCTGTAAAAAATTTATAGCCACATATGACATTGTGAGTAATCAATATTTATGATGGTATATTAACAAAGAGTTGCTGGGCTGGTTTTACAGGTACAAACAGCTCACGTAGATGGAGCTGAGTTATCCTCCGCTACAACCCAACATATTTCACTTCTTAAGTCGTTGACCAAAAACAATATGTTGAGGTGTGACTATCAGGTGACAGCTATTCACACAAACAAAACAATCTGCTTCTACAAGTTTAACTTTTCAAATCTTAGAGTAACTAAAAAGCATACAATTTGATGTCCAGCACTTTAAAGGGCCACTAGAATCAAAGAATTCTCTTTCCCAGAGTGATGTAAGAAATAGGAATGGTAGCATTTCTCTTTCCTAGTTTGAGGATAGTCTTGTTTGCCATCAAGGATATAAGGGTGACTCTGTGACTTGTGCCTTTGTACTTTACAGAAATGAGAAATAATTGGGCACATTTAGTTTATACTAATCTCATGAGGACACATTGTCTTCTAAACTGTACACCTTTAAACCATATAAGATGAGTAAAGTACATTTATTTCCATTAGTAAATGACAGAGTTAAGGCAGCCACACCTATGCTTCAACTCAAAGCCCTTTATTCACTGAAGTTTCCATTGCTACTTTTTTTTTTTTTTTTTTTTTGAGACAGAGTCTCACTCTGTTGCCCGGGCTAGAGTGCCATGGCATCAGGCAAGCTCACAGCAACCTCAAACTCCTGGGCTCAGGCGATCCTCCTGTCTCAGCCTCCTGAGTAGCTGAGACTACAGGCATGCGCCACAAAGCCCGGCTAATTTTTTATATATATTTTTAGTTGGCCAATTAATTTCTTTCTATTTTTAGTAGAAATGGGGTCTCGCTCTTGCTCAGGCTGGTTTCGAACTCCTGACCTTGAGCGATCCACCCGCCTCGGCCTCCCAGAGTGCTAGGATTATAGGCGTGAGCCACCGCGCCCGGCCCCATTGCTACTTTTTGAAAACAACAAAAAACTTAGACATACATCAGATTTATTACCACAGCAATTGATCTTCTATACAACAATCAGAATGATCTTTCTAAAACAGCCTTGACCGCTAAATCACTCCCTGATTGCTTAAAATACTTCAGTTGTCCCCTATAGCAAAAAGAATAAATCATAAAACCCAACCTCCTTAGTCTTCTATAGAAGGCCCTTTTCAGCATGGCCTCCATGATGAGATCTCATTATCTCCCATCATTTCCCTAAATCACGCTTAGAAGACAGAATTGTTTATTCAGTGCTTTAGTTATTCATTCATTGATACATGCATGTATTGAGGACTATATTATGCAGTTCTAATAACTAGAAATTCAAAAATGATCAAAGTATTGTTTCTCTCCACAATGGGGTCAAGGCTTACTAGAGAGAGAAAGAAAAATAATAAATGGCAATTAGAGTACATTTTGTGTGGTAATTATGATGATTCTCCAATCCAATACCCTTTTGCAAACATTCATTCATTCAGCATGCATTTATTCAGTGTCTACTGCTAGCCGTATAAGAGCTCCTAGAGAAACTAGTGGGAATGTATTGAGCTTAAGTTTTCCACCTTAACTGGGCTTCGATGATGAATGAAAAAAAACAAAAAAAACCAAAAACACAGAAAGGGCCAGGACAGTTTATGTATCTTTCCTGAGGTAGGGCCAATCCATGCAGAGGAAGGGCCTCTAGTCTGGGTAATCACATGGGTGATGGAAAGTACTGCTTCTCCGTAGCCAACAAGAAAACCTGTGATGTGATTCTGTGTGATTTCCAAATACAAGCCAGGCTGTGCACCTTGGTGGGGCTGTGAAATGAATCAGTTGTTCACTGAAACGCAGTGGTAGACTTGGCCTCTGGTCTTTGGAGGACCAAGGCCAAGCTAACAGTCTCTAAAATGTCTCCGTTCTGCTTTCTCATGTTTTTTGCCCTTTTTTCTTAGAAAACGGAGAGAGAAGCAAGAGAACTGGATTAAAGGGATAAAGTATTATAAATAACCTTTTCTCTGGGGCCATTTTGTTTCCTTTTCCCACTGTTTCCCATCAAGTCAGGTGATTCCTGAATAAGACTGAGTTAGAGCTTGGTCAATCTAGGTTCGGCATGCGTTTCTGACATTCCACAGAACCCCACTCCACTCCCATTTGTCCTTGTGCTTGAAATGCTCCACTCATCAAAGAGGACAGCAGGAAAAAGAAAAACAGGGAGAGAGAAGGTACAGGCTGAAAGAGGAAAGGAGAACAGCAAGAGGGTGAAGATTGGACAGATTCAGAGCGACAGTAAAATCCAAATCCCATTCATGTGCTAGAGGTTCCAGTTGAGCTAAGGTGCCTGCTTTCTGCACCTGCAACCACAGCTTTTCCATCACCAGCCATTTGCTTATCCCATCTCATTCCCTCCATTTGTAAAGCACTTCTGTCAATCACTGCTACCTGTCTGAATCTTCTCTCCCCTGAGATCCAGGACAAACACAGCCACCTCCTCTATAGCATCCCCTGATCTGCTGGCTGGAAGTAATCTGGCACTGAGAACTTGCTAGCCTTTATGGGAACTTCTCTTACGACCCTTACCATTTTCCACATTGCAGTCAAACTGTGTGTGTATGTGTTGTTTCCCATGCTTGACTGTAGGCATATTGGTAGCAGGTTCCATTTCTAGTGCATATTTGTAGTCCCCAATAGTGCCTAACCCTAATCCTGCACAGAACAGACCCACTAATGTCTCAAGGCTGTGAGACTAAAGGTTTTAGCTCAGTCTAGCTGCCCACTCCACACAGCTCTCTGCACCCCCAAGTGCCAGCAGCCTCTCTCTCCTCTCTCTTTTGGGTTGGCCATTGCTCTCTGCTCTTACTAGACCCCAGATACTGCACTTCCCTTCTTGTTGCATACAGTTTTATAAATTCTCTGTTAAACTCTGCTCGGATTCCCCTAAGTGACACAGTGTGTGTCAATGGCAACAATAACAGCTACCACCTGCGGAACCATTTTTTATATATATTTTTCCTCTCATTTGTCCTTACAACAAACTAAGAGCTGGGTACTTTTAACCTAATTTTACCCTTGAGAGATTCAGTGAGGATCTAAATAATTTATCTAAAGTTGCACAGCTTACAAAGTCTTGGTTCAAATGGTACCTTCTCACAGAAGGCCTTCACTACTTAACATAATCCCTTCCTCCCAATCCCCTCCTAACACATACCATCACCAGATATTCTCTTATTTGTCAGTGTATTATCTACTCCTCTTTAACCAGAATGTGTGCTGCGCAGGGGCGGGGCTCTGTTTCATTCATGACTTTCTCCTCTGGAACATACTCGACACTCAGGAAATACGTGTTGACTGAAGGAGGGATTCTCCTTCTTCAGTCCTGTGTACAGTCCTCCCTGTACACTTTGCCTCTCTCATAATAGCCCGGGGTCATTTCCTTTCCATTCACATCAAGGTCTTCAAACCTAGAGTGGAGATCATTCAACTCTATCCACATCAACTCTTTGCACAATATACAGCTCTCAGATTGATTCTGTTGCTTTAAGAGGAAAATTAAAGAGCCAAGAAGAAGCAAGAGATAGAGATAGACATAGAGAGATGAGAGAGAGAGTTAGAGACAGAGTTGGAGGGGGAAAGAGTGTGTTAGAGTTAAGAGAGAGAGAGGGACAGAGAAGAAGAGAGAGAGAGTTAGAGACCGAGAGGGAGCAAGAATGGGAGAGAGAAGAGTAGGAAACAGTGGAAATTCTCCAGGGCTGAAGCTGCTGCTGAGAGCTGCTTACTGACCTCTGATAAGGGGAAACAGGCCTGAGCATATGCAAAGCCGCATGAATCACTCTCTGGATTGCATTTAAGATTGGAGTCCTCTGGTAACTCATAAAGTAATACAAACACTGCAAAGATTGCTAACATCCTGTGCCTTAAAGGAGCAGCAAAGTAAAACTAGTCACAATTTAATAGATAACCATGTAAAAGTTTGAAACCAAACAACCCACTATTTTGAAAAAATTCAAATAAAAATATTGTGTTTAGTACATGTTCTGTAAATGGTTTATAATCTATTCCATTTCAGAAAAAAAACTTCTACATTCTCTAATAAATTTACTGCTTGTATCTATAGTATATACCTATATAATTTCATATTTAAAATATTTTAAAATTTCAATATAAAAGATTTTAAATTCATATGATCCTTCTTACATGTAAGTAGTCATTCTCCCCCCAAAATTTAAAAAATTAATTTTGAAATTAAAGAATTCTTGTCAATTTTTTGTTCCATAAACTACTCTCTCTGCATGGAACTGGTCCCTGCCTTCAGAATGTTTATGTGAACCCTGTCCTGAGCTTTTTCTGTTTAGAAAGAACAGGATTAAGTTAAACTCTCATTTCTGCATTATGTGTTCTCTGTACCCCATTTTGAATTTCCCACGGACATCATTGTAAGGTCATTCCTGGGAGTTTTCCAAAAACTATGGGCTGTAGTTCTCCAGGCTGTAAGCCCTTGAGGGAGGGAAACTCGTATAGCGCTTTGTGCATTAATGAAACTCAAAGCTATCAGGTTGGTTGGCTGGCTGCACTCAGGGATTCCTCAGGAGGGTAAATAACTCACTTCTTTCCAAGAAAATAAGTTATGGCAGCTATGGCCTGTTGTCAATCTCATAATTTTGATACTGTATTAACTGGGTAGGTACAAAGACCCATTGCTCCTTAGCAACTGTTTCTGAGTGAGTACAAATGGGGTCTTAAGCCCCTGGAACCGGCACAGACCAGCATCTGGAGGAAAACATCACGGTTTCAAATGAGGAATGCAGCACAGATGACAGCATAGGGCAGGAACAGCCTGAGTGACCTCTCATAACTAGAGCAATGAAACCAATCGTGGCTGAGAAGGACCAATGGTTAAAAATAAGCACCATACCTGTGTAAGTCATAGGGTGACTCTTTAGCAAGCTTAGTTAATTTATATAATGGTGTTTTTATTCTTGAGAGATCATTTCTTTGTATCTAACATCCTCGTAAATCCCATAGTTATATTGTTCACCACACATTCTTGAAACCACTGAGGTGTCATCTGATCACATACACATCATTTTTGGAAGGGAAAAAAATCCATGCCTCATATGTCCCAAAGATGCACCATGGTATCTGTCCATCACCCTGACTATGAGGATACAGTCTGAGGAGGACCACATCCTACTGAGGCTACCTTGACTTTTCAGGGAATCTCTGGACTTTTTCTGTGTCAGAAGTCCTGTGGCTGTGCCCAGGTCTCGAGGGGTGGTTTTTAAAGGGGCAGCTTCTCTGGGAGGCTGAGGCAGGAAGATCTCTTAAGGCCAGGAGTTCAAAGCCAGCCTGGGCAACATGTCAAGACCCCATCTTTACAAAATTCAAAATTAGCTGGATGTGATGGCATACCATAGTCACAGCTACATGAGAGGCTGAGGGAGGAGGATCGCTTGAGCACAGGGGTTTGAGGTGAGGTTACAATGAGCCATGATTTTGCCACTATACTCCAGCCTGGGCAACAGAAAGAGACCCCATTTCTAAAAAAAAACAGGGAGGGACAGCTTCACAGAATCTGCATCAAAATTGTGCCTTGTCAAAGTGTTTGCCATTTTCAGAATCAATCTCATTTTTGTATTTGGGCTGATAAAACTTTGAATTTCTTGTTTAGGAAAATAAACAAGAATGTATGTTTCAAACAGTCCTCTTACGTATTCGTTCAATAAATTCTATTTATGACCTTGAGATGAATGAGTTTTATGTCCCAGTTGTTGATCCAAACAAATGTTACAAAAGGATGGAGATGGGAAGAGTACTACATAGAACATCTAACCCAAGGAGTTTTGTTGTTTTTGTTTTGTGGTCACTTGTTGTTTTTAAACAATGCAGCATGATTTAGGTTTAAGTGCACAGGTCTGGGACTTAGGACACTTGGTTCTAGTCCCATCTTTGTGGTATGAATTTGAAACTTCAATTTCCAAAGTGGCAAAAGAATGCATCAACCAAATGCTGATATTCCTTTCAAGTCTTTGCTTTTGTAATAGTTTACACAGACAGGTGGCAGGCTCCAGAGACATTTGGCCGGCTGTTGCATCACATCTCTGCCATTTATTAGCCTATAAGCTGTGTGGATTTGCCCTCTTCCAAAAACTAAGCTATATGTAGTTTCCAAATCTGTTAAATAGGGACAACAACAATATATACCCCTCTAAGGGGGGTTGTGAAGATTAAACTAGCGTTTAGGCAGCATTAGCATTAGTAAGTACCCTATAGATATTAGCTATTAATATTAATATTTTAATTGTTATTTTGTCTTCATTGAGGAAAGCTAAACAAAATCTCTTATGATGAGGGAAAAATGCAGGCAGAATGATTGTGCAAGTGTTCACATACTCATAGGCTTAAGTAGCAAGGTTTTTGTGGAGGGGCATCGGTTTTATGATACGTGAATGAGAAATACGAACGCCCTTGAAACGTTGCCCAGGCTCTCACAAACGTGAATCTCTTCCCAGGGAAGTCACTTCTTCCTGGATAAACACGTCAGGCCCCATCCAGTGGAAGCACTCCAAGTGAAGCCTCTTTTTTGGTGTGATAGGAGTCTGAAATAAGCATTTCAATTAGATTCATTAAGACAGTTATTACTTGGTAATTGAATAGCAACAGATTGCAAAGGAACACTTATTGAAGTCTAATAAGTATGTAGGAGAGAAATCTTCTCCTTCTGTAATTCCATCAGCTATAAACCAGTGTAATTAGATTCTTACTAACACATTCAAATTGAAGGGAATGTTGAGGCATATAATTGGCACTTAGGAAGATACCTGTATTACGTTAGGGTGCTTTCCATTTACATACTTATTAAGTGTCAGTTTAAGCTGTTAAATAATTGAGACTAGTGGACAGTAGTAGGTCAAGTGATTAAGCAAGAATTAAATTTTTAGGCATATTAATAAATTTGTGTCAGATATATTTTAAAATATAAAACACAACTGTTTTGTATCTATAACTTTGCATCAATACACATTTCAATGCTTCTCATGAATAAACTCAGGACTCTGAATTGATTTTCTCAATTTATTTATTTACTCATTCATTAATTTATTCATTTGCAATCATTGTTTGAACAACTGCTATTTGCAGAAAAAAGCATGTTATTTGCCATCAGTTTGATAATGGATATAAGATAATTGTATATGAAAAATCCATAACTGGTCTCATAAGCAAAGTGTGCTGAGAGAGCAAAAACAGAAGAAAAACAAATTCTTTTCAAACTTTCTCTTTTGAGTGGGACACCATCCTTTTTAAGATTTCAATTTCTTATTAATGATACAACTAGATATTTGTACCTCCCAAATTAAAGTAAAAACTTCAGCAGTAGACCCTTATTTTTAATTATTTTCAATGCAAAAAGATTACCAGGTGCTATCTGTATATAAAGTTAAATTAAGTACTTATAAAACATCAGATTACTTTTTTTTACTTTTTTAAAAAAATGTTTGTTTTCTCAAAGAAAAATGGCAATAACCAATTGGAAACCTACTTATTCTTCAACTCCAATTTTGTTTTCTTTAAATTTAGAAGTGACTTACTGATTTACTTTTTTAAACAAACTCCCCCTTTCCCCTTTATATGTTTATCATCTACTCATGCTGAACCGTTCCAAGGAGATTGCTCCAGCATGTATCTTGAGGTTCTCACTTTGCTCCTTTCCCCAAAAAATGAAAAATACAATTCCACTGTGCATCTTAAGGGCTCCAATTGTCAGATAACTTTTTGTAACAAAATGTATTTAATTTTTAGAGAATTTTAGTTATATTACTCAACAACCCAAATTTAGATAATCTAGTTTGTCTTCAGATGAAACCAATCCTAATGAAACATAATTTCTTTTTAAATGCAGAGTCTACCCAAATCCAATCCCACAGAAAATCCATAAGGAAACACAGGAAAGCAAAACTAAAATTGCTATATATGTGTGTGGGGTGCAAACGGTTCAAACTGCATTTATAAGACAGAAGGCTACTTGATTGATAGGGCATGGTGTGGGGGAAGTATCATTCTTGTTACAAAAGCCCCTGGGAATCAAAGAAAAGCCAACTACCACCACCACTTGCCCCCTGTTCCCACACTTACATCAAAAAGTAGTACTGTTTATTGAATAATGATGCTTTTCCTCAGTGTATCTTTTTGTCTGCTTTGTCAAAGATTAGATGGCTACATGAGAATGGTTTTCTATCTGGGTTCTCAGTTCTGTTCCATTTGTCTATGTATCTGTTTCTGTGCCAGTGAAATACTGTTTTAGTTACTATAGCCTTGTAATATAGCTTGAAGTCTGATAAATTGATGCCTCCCAATTTGTTCTTTTTGCTTAAAATTGTTTTTGCTGTACGGGGTTTTCTCTGATTCCATACAAAACATAGAATTATTTTTTCTAGATCTGCAAAAAATGATGTTGGTATTTTAATAGGGATTGTATTGAATCTGGAGATCACTTTCGGTAGCACAGACATTTTAACAATGTTGATTCTGCCGACACATGAGCATAGTATGGTTTTACACCTGTTTACATCCTCTGCTATTTTCTTCCTCAGTGTTTTGTAGTTTTCCCTGTAGAGGTCTTTTACCTCCTTAGTTAAATATATTCCTAGGTATTTTATTTTCTTTGTTGCTATTGTGAAGGGTATTGAGTCTTTGGTTTGGTTCTCAGTTTGACTATTGTTGACATATAGGAATGCTACTGATTTGTGTACATTGATTTTGTAACCTGAGTCTTTGCTGAATTTGTGTATCAATTCCAGTAGTCTCATGGCAGAATCTTTGGGGTTTTCTAGATGTAAGATCATATCATCAGCAAAGAGCAATAGTTTAACCTCCTCTGCCCACATTTGGATGCCCCTGATTTCCTTTTCTTGTCTGATTGCTCTGGCTAGGACTTTCAGCACTATGTTGAATAGAAGTGGTGATTGAGGGCAACTTTGTCTGGTTCCAGTTCTAAGTGGGAATGCTTTCAATTTTTTGCTATTCAGTATGATGTTGGCTGTGGGTTTGTCATATATGGCTTGTATCATCTATGCCTATTTTTAAGTGTTCTTATCATAAAAGGGTGTTGAATTTTGTCAAATGCTTTTTCTGTGTCTATTGAGAGGATTGTATGGTCTTTGGTTTTAGGGAAAATTGGATAGCCGCATGTGGAAGATTGAAACAGAATCCTCACCTCTCACCTCTCACAAAAATCAATTCACTGTGGATGACAGACTTAAAACTAAGGCATGAAATTATAAGAATTCCAGAAGAAAATTTTGGAAAAACTCTTATAGACATTGGCCTAGGCAAAGAATTTATCAAGAAAACCCCAATGGCAATCACAGCAACAAAAAATAAATAAATGGGACCTGATCAAATTAAAAAGCTTCTGCACAGCCAAGGAAACTACCACAAGAGCAAACAGACAACCTACAGAGTGGGATAAAATATTTGCATGCTATACATTTGATAAAGGGCCAATAACTAAACTCTATATCAAATTCAGGAAAATCAGCTAGAAAAAAATCAAACAACCCCATTAAAAAGTGGGCAAAGGACATGAACAGAAACTTTCAAAAGAAGACAGACTAATGGCCAAAAAACATATAAAAACATTCTCAACATCTCTAACCATCAGGGAAATGCAAATCAAAACCACAATGAGAAATCACTTACTTATCTCCAGTGAGAATGACCTTTATTGAAAAGTCCCAAAACAATAAATGTTGGTGTGGATGCAGGGAGATAGGAACACTCATACACTGCAGGTGGGACTGCAAACTAGTATAACCTCTGTGGAAAGCAATATGGAGATACCTCAAAGAGTTAAAAGTAGAACTACCATTTGATCCAGTAGTCCCATTACTGGGTATCTGCCCAAAGGAAAAAAAGATATTTTATAAAAAAGACATCTGCACTAAAATGTTTCTAGCAGCACAATTCACAATTGCAAAGATGTAGAAACAACCCAAGTGCCCATCAATACATGAGTGGGTTAATAAATGTGGTATATGTATACCATGGAGTTTTACTCAGCCACAAAAAAACAATGGTGATCTAGCACCTCTTGTATTAT